>CM070774.1:92142161-92324661 GCA_036346955.1 Dipus sagitta | reverse complement strand
TAATCCCTAGCTGGTAGAAAGTTTGAGAGATGGAGCCTTGCTGGAGGAGGTATGTCATTGTGGGCAGGATTTGAGATTTTTAAACTTTCCAGTGCCAGCAAGCTCATTGTCTTACTTCCTGCTGATGTGGAGATGTGACACTTAGCTCTCTCCACTTGCTGTGTTTCCCCATCATGATGGAACTTCCCCTTGAAATTGTAATAAGAAATAAACCCTTTCTTTCCATAAGCTGGTTCCAGTCAGGTGCTTTGTCTCAGCAACAAGAAGGAAACTGCTATGATTAATAAGCATATTAAAAATATTACTTGTTGAGCTGGAGAGACGGCTTAGTGGTTAAGGCACTTCTCTGCAAAGCCTAAGAACCCAGGTTCAGTTTCCCAGAACACATGTAAGAGTTCATTTGCAGTGTCTAGAGACCCTGGGGTCCCCATTCTCTCTCTTTCTCTTTCTCTCTCTAATAAACTAAACATTTTTTAAAATATTACTTGTATGATGGCTTCAAGATATTCATATGGTAGTATTTTATGATTTGTATAGTTACTTTAACTATAGTTCTTCATTATTATACTAAAACAGAAATGGTCATCTTTATATGTAAATCTTTTGCCAAGACAGAAATGCCAAAAGAGGGTTGTTTTAGTGAAAAGCCTCTGACACCCAGGAACCCTACGAGAATTTAAGTCCTCACCAAAGGATAAGAGGTCTGTAGAAGGGAGAGAAAACACAAATAGGAATATTTTCAAATCAATCATCTGATAAGAGGATATTACCCAAATTATATGAGGCACACAAACGACTCAACAGCAAAAGCACAAATAACTCAATTAAAACATGGACAAACACATTTGAACACACATTTCTCACAAGAAAACATATAAATGTGCAACATACACATGACAAATGCTCAATGGCATAATTACTAGGGAAATACAAATCAAACCCACGATGATATACTTCCTCACATCAATTAGGATGGATTATCAGAAACATGAAAGATAACAAGTGTCTGCAAAGAAAAAAATCAGTTACATTTCTGATAGGAATGAAAATTAGTGTGGCCAATATGAATGTTCATTATACATTGAATACATATATTGAAAAATGACATTATGCATTATACTCATATATGTAAGTGACTGTGATTTGCCAATCAAAAGTAAATATTAATAATAGATTTTAAAAGGGAAGCATGTTCCCTTCTCAACCTTTCTTTCTTTCCTTCTTTCTTTCTTTCTTTCTTTATTTATTTATTTATTTATTTTGGTTTTTCGAGGTAGTCTCACACTAGCCCAGGCTATCCTGGAATTCACTATGTAGTCTCAGGCTGGCCTTGAACTCACAGCAATCCTCCTACCTTTGCCTCCTGAGTGGTAGGATTAAAGGTGTGTGGTACCAGGCCTGGCCCTTTCTCAATCTTATCAAAGGGCAATCAATGCTGCTTTCAGTTTTTGAGGTATTGAAATTGTCAACAACATTATTTTCTAATTCTATAAATTCTCTTAGTTATTGGTTAATGTAGTTAGGAAATGCTAAATCTATTTTGATTATTTGCATATTTTTGGTTAACAGACATGGTCACATACTCTATATACCTTACTTAAGCTTACAAGGATTTGAATAAAACAAAGGTTACTAGCATTAAAGCTAAGGAAAACAAAATTTAGATTTTTCTGCCAGCAATTAAAAAAAAAAATCTATCATACAGAATCTGCCCATTAAGTCGTTCATTTCCCTTAAAAACTTATAATAATCTTAAAAACTTATAATAATAACGGGTATTTTATTAGATGCTAGTTCATAAACAATCCATTATGTATTTAGTCATTCAATGTGTGTCTTACTCTATATAACTTCACACAAGATTTCAAGTGGCTATGTCAGCTAAAAGGGTGAAAATCATAATTTATGGAGAGTCTAGGTATCTCAGCTCTGGCTGCTATCATGAAATATCATAGTGTGTGCATCTCACACAACAGAAATTTATAAATCATAATTATGGAGCTGGAAGGTACAAGAGGAAGCCCTGGAAGATTTGCTTCCTAGTGAGGCCTCTCCCTGACTTGTAGAAGGTTGTATTCTCGTGTCTTCATACTATGGAAACAGATCATATCCTTCGTTTTATATCATTAATCTCAGTTATAACAACTCTACTTTCACAGCCTCATCTAAATCTAATCATCTCAAAGACCCAACTTTCTTAATAGGATACTAAGGTTTCAACCAAGGGAACTGGGGGAGACACATTCAATTCATACCATCCTCCTATTAAAATTATTGTTAAAAAATTGTAAATGCAGCCAGGCGAGGTGGTGCATACCTTTAATCCCAGCATTTGGGAGGCAGGGGTAAGAAGGATTGCCATGAGTTCGAGGCCACTCTGAGACTACATGATGAATTCCATGTCAGCCTGGGCTAGAGCAAAACCTTACCTTAAAAAACCACAAAAAAAAATTTGTAAAGGCTGACAGAAAGATGATTCAGAAGTTAAAAGCACTTCCCATGCAGGCATGAGGGCCTACGAAGGCCTGAGAGACCACAAGTTAGAATCTCCAGGACCCACTTAAACAGCTGGGCATGGCCAAACATGTCTATAACTCTGGTCTAGTAGGACAACAAGAATACCCAGAACTTGAAAGAAAGAAAAAAAAAGAAAGCAAGTTCTTGGCTCATTAAGAGACTCTGGCTCAAGTATGAGTAGGCAGAAGAGTGACGGAGCAGGACACCCAGTGCTCTGTTTGGGACATTGCAGGTAAGCTTTTCCCACCAAGGTGAGTGCACGGGGCACAGCGTGGGCACATACAGATGCACACACAGACACACACACACACACACACACACACACACACACGTGCACGCACATGCAAAAGGCTATTCAATAAAAGAGTCAATTAAAAAATTCATCCATCTTAAAATACCTCAAATGTTGTGAAATATTTTAAGTGAAATTTTGTGGCAGATCTAATATTTTTTATAGGATTGATAGCAAGCATGTAAGAAATAACACATGCCTTCATTTTCTACAATCAACTTAACTTTCAGTTTCTCCTCCTGGGTAGTTGAAATGCCAGCATTCTAGAAGCCTCAATTTTGTGCTGAATCTGAATCTTTCAGAGTTCTAAGGCATTATGGAATCCCTAAGAGACCCACCTGTCAGAGTTGTTAAGGATGGGGTGGTCTCTCTCCAGGGGTCTACTCTGTTGCACTAAGGTGAACTTGGAGTCTAGGAAGGCCATGCAAGGCTGGTCCCAAGCCTACATCACTTAGGCAGCCACTGGCCATCTCTACTGAGTGTGCTTTGACCTCAGGACACAGCCAGGAACCGAGACCCAGGCCTCCTCTCCCAAGACTCAGAATCCCACTACCCCTTCACTACCACACATACTATCATTCACTCCTATCCCTACAGGCCTCCCTAGAGCCAACTTCATGCTGTTCAGTGGAGTTTATTAGGCATTCTATCAGCACAAGTACAGTTCCAAAAGCCATGTATGTATCATCTTGTTGCACGTTGTTCTATCTTCCCCACAACTCTACAAACTAGACCTTATACTCAACTTATAGGAAAGGACATTCAAGTTCAGACAGATAAGGTTATTTGCCTAAGATGAGACAGCTATCAGGACAATACGGCAGTAACCATTCTCTGTCATTCTATATTGTTTCTGTAACTTGTAAGGCTTCTGCTTCAAAAACAGAAAATTGGGGGTGGAGAGATGGCTCAGCAGGCTTTGCTTGCAAAACCTGTGGCCTGGGCTTGATTCCCCAGTACCCACATAAAACCAGATGCACAAAGTTTGTTTGCAGTAGCAGGAGGCCCTGGTATGCCCATATTTACCTTCTCTATCTCTCTCTCTCTCTCTCTCTCTCTCTCTCTCTCTCTCTCTCTCTCTCTCTCTCTGTATGTGTGTGTGTCTGTATCTTTCTCTCTCTAGTAAACGAATCAAAACATATATACAAAAATACCTGGAAAATTGAGATGACAAAATTTGCCTTTTCTTGATGATATTTGGTCTGTTTGTTTTGAGGTAGTCATATGTTTCAGGCTGGACCCAAACTCACTATTTGGAGAAGATCCTGATCCTCTTATCTCCGTCTCCCAGGTGCTATAATTACAGCATGCGTCACTACCTTCATTCAGTTCATGTGGTACTAAGAATCAAACCCAGGGCTTCATGCACGTCAGGCAAGCACTCTACCAACCGAGCCACATTCCCAACCAAAGATATCAGATTTTAAGTTTAATCCGATGAAGGGAAAGCAATCCAATATTTCAGAAAACAAGTAAGAATTTGGGCTTATGAAGATGTAAAATTTAAGGGAAATAACATATAGTAGTGACTGAAGTGTACATTTAGACGTACTTGTCAAAAAGGACTAAAATAAATTATTTAAAACATATATTTAGGAGCTATCTTAGTGATTTCTGTGCTTTCAGTGCTGTGAGAAATGATAAGAAAAGGACTCCATCCCCACCAATCCAGAGCTTGTTAGCCAGGTGAGCGCTCACACAGGCACACATAGAGGAAAACTGGGGAAGGGGCTGCTGCTGACAGTGGCAGAGTGTAGGCTGAGCTCTCAAACCAGGGCAGCATGCACAGTGCAGGTGACACTGCCTTCCTCCTCCTCCTTGGTGGGGGGCGGGGGGGGGGAGGAGAATGAGGCATGAGTGTGCTGGATGCTCAGCTGTTGTAGAATGAAAACCACATGGATTGCCAGAGTCACTGACTTGCCTAAAGGCATTGAAAAAAAAGTTTTATAAGTTTTTTTTTCACTTCTTCTTTTTTTTTTTCTGCCAGGATCAAGCATCAGCATTGTTATATTCAAAAACATGCCACTTTTAACACACTGAAGAGCTGACCCAGCCCGAGGAGGCATGAAGCAGTTGTCAGAGGCAGGAAGTCTCCCAGACTCCAGCCCCAAGCTACAGCAGGGTAAATTTGAGACATTCAACAGATTTCTAATGCACTGAGATGCCTGAACTAGCCTTCATATTTACAAGTAAAGAGACAAAGAATGTTGTCTGGCAGAGCCAAGAAGAGATTCCAGGCAGGTTTTATAGACTCCAGTGAGGTTTTCAAATTCCGTATAAAAATTTTCAAAACCACTTTTCAGAACCTAAGACAACTGCACAGACTTCATCTCCTGGGCTGGCTTCCTTGAACTCCTTTAGGGTTCACCCAACAGGATCAGGGGCTTTGTACACACACCATGACAAATAACTGTGCGCCATGCATCCCCCGCTGTTTGTTGAATTCCTTACCACAGAGAAAAATGTCAACAGACTCCAGTTGTTCAGGTTTTAGGTTTGACTGAATCCTACCCCATCAGAGGCCAGGCTCACCATTTTCTTTTGTCTTTGACTTTTCAGGAGACCCAGAGACTGAAATCCAATACTTTTGTCTGCATCTGCTGCTAAAAGCCTTTTTTCCCTGGCCATGCCACAGCTCCCTCGAGGCTCATTAAGCACATTTACATTTGGCTCTTAAAATCCTAAATAGCCCATTTCACGCCTAGCAATGGTGTACTGATGAAAGAAGTACTCAGCAAAGGTCTGTAG
Source organism: Dipus sagitta (assembly GCA_036346955.1). Taxonomy (NCBI): domain Eukaryota; kingdom Metazoa; phylum Chordata; class Mammalia; order Rodentia; family Dipodidae; genus Dipus; species Dipus sagitta. Next base: position 92,319,104 of record CM070774.1, on the reverse strand, counting down.
CATGAGAGAGAGAGAGAACTCCTTGGACTCCAGTATCCCCCTACAAAGCATTTGATCTTGCTGTGTACGATTTAAACAGAATCACACAAGCAAGACTGTTGCTAGAAAGACACATGCATGCAAATATCACCAGTGTGTGCTATCAAAGGTGCCTGATGGCAAAAGAAAAATGGCAAATGGCATGCACTGGTACAAGATGGAGGGTGGGGAAAGAAGGAAGGAGAGAGGTTGAGAGAGAAAAGAGAAGAGCAAAGAGTACAAAGAATCTTCATTGGATTTGGGTGTAAATCCTCCCCAGAGTTAAAAGGATAAAAAAGGAGGAAATAAGGAAATGGACAAATTAAAGTGTATGAATTGTATTTAGTCAGAATGCAAATAATTGACCAATATCTGTTCTACGGAGGACCAAAGGGCTCAAATCTCCTTAACATTCAGTTGGAGACACTTAGGTAGGCAACAAGAGACCAGTCAGGATTTTCTCTCTGACAACTTCCTTCTCACCTTCACCTCATGCTTCATGCACACAATAAAGCAATACTCTTCAGCTTACCATAGCTCAAATTATGAGCCTTAATTTCACAATGCTGCAAAAGTGATACATGTCAATAGAAAGTATACGTCCACTAGGGAATTATTATCATTCCCTGATGGAAGCTGTATAAATGATCTCGTTTCTATGCCGGGCAGCAGCTGCAAGCCCCAGGTCCCAGCCATGCAATCATGAGGGGAGAAAACTACTGATCTCTAGTGTGCTGTGCTCCTCAGCCGTGACGTACTTACGTGCATGCGCTAGTCAGCTTGCACCACTGTAACAAATAACTGACACAATCATCTTAAAAATGGAAAGGTTTGGGTTGGGTGATAGCTCAGTGGTTAAAGGCACTTGCTTACAAGGCCTACTGGCCAAGACTCAATTCCCCAACACTCATGTAAAGCCAGATGCAAAGTGGTACATACATCTATGATCCCAAGAGGCCTATGACAATGGAAGGTGAAGCAAGGGAATCTGAAGCAGTGGAAGTTTGTGTGCAGCAGCAGGAGACCTGTCTCAAAGTTGTCCTCTGACCTCCACATGTGCACTGAGACACACGCACCCATACACACATACAAATGAATAAATGTCTTGTTCTTTTTAGTGACAAGATTTATTTTGGCTCATAGATTCAGAGTTTTAGTCTATGGTCAATGGACCCAATGCTTTGGGCTTGTGGTGAGGTAGAACATCTTGGCAGAGTCAGCTGGCAAGCAAACTGCTCACCTCATAGCTCAGAAGAAAAACAGGGGTCACGGAGGGGGTCAGGATCACACTGTCCCCTCCAAGGTCATACCACCAATTATCTGAACAGCTCCTCGGAGGCCCCACACCTCTAATTGATCATTTGACACATGGGCCTTGAAAGCTATCCCAGATCTAAATGATGCAGTGTAATAAATGAAGTTTTATGAGAGATATTTTCAGTTTGTGATGGATTAATCATAACAGAACTACATCTTAAGTCAAGGAGCATCTATATTATTGGTGTGACTTCAGTTGTCTGAGAAGAATTCAGCACATATGCAAGTATTTTTTCAAAAGTAATAAGTTATTTATTTCTTTATGACAGAGAGAGAGAGACAGAGGCATATAGAGAATGGGCACACCAGGGCCCTAGCCACTGCAAACAAACTCCAGATGCATGAACCACCTTGAGTATCTAGCTTTACGTGAGTACCTGGGAATTGAACACTAGTCCTTAAGCTTTGCAGGCAAGTGACTTAACCACTGAGCTATTTTTCCAGCTCACTATATGTAGCCTTTCAAGGTGGTAGATGTAACTTAGTTAGGGAGAAGAGAGTCAGACATGGTAGCCCATGCCTGTAATCTTAGGCTCCATGAAGCCAAAGTAGGAGGATTGTGCATTTGAGGCCTGGGCTACATAAAGGAACCTGGTCTCATAAAATAAAAACTATCCTTTCTAATCCCTTTAAAACATACTCTATTCCACATTGGATTCCTCAAGGACACTGAAGAATTTTTTTTTTTTTTTTTTTTTTTTTGGTTTGTGGAGGTAGGGTTTCACTCTAGTCTAGGCTGACCTGGAAATCACTATGTAGTCTCAGGCTGACCTCAAACTCATGGTGATCCTTCTACCTCTGCCTCCCGAGTAGTGGGATTGAAGGCATGCACCACCATGCCCAGCTCAAAAAAACTCTTAATCAGTATTAGAGGTATAGGTAACAACAGATGGTCTATTTTTCTTTCTCATTTTTTAGATGCTCTATTTTTCATTTTATACCTTTCTGCATTTTGAAAATAAAAGTATAAATACCTATAATTGAAGTTCAAAATCAATAAAGGTTATCTGAGATAGGATAGTTTAAATTTTTTTATTTTCTTCATAATATATTTTAGTACTTTGGGAGGGGAAGTGATTGGGAAGAAGGGGTTTAGTGAAAATGGGAGGGAGATAGGAGAAGCTGATGGTGAATATGATCAAAATACATTATATACATGAAGGAAATTGTAAAATATAAAATTCTTTTTATAAAGGAAGGGAATAAGTAGAGCCGTAGCTTTTGTTGCTCTGTGCTTCCTGTCTGTGGAGTGAATCTGACCAGCTGCCTCATACTCTGCTGTCATGACTTCCCTGCCATGTTAGACTGTATCCCCTGGAACTATAAGCTGAAATAAACCCTTCCTTCTACCTTAAGAAAAAAACTGTCATTAAAATGTTTTCTTGCATAGATGGAAATGGTATCTCCTATATTATGTTGACCTTTCTCTGCTATATATGTAAGCATATTAAAACTGTACACCCATATAACCAGAAGATTTTCTCATTACAAACTAAATATGTTTCTGAAGACAAAAACATCCATCAACCTTTTGACACCTGATCTTCCCTTTGAATTCATCAAGAGCATTTGCTATTTACAGAAACATCTTATGAAATCTGCCTATAAAAGTGAATAATGTAGCTTTATGTATTTAAAGCTATGGTTGTTGACACTTTAGAACAGTCCTCTCATCAGCATAGACAATTGCTTATGAAGATGGTGCTACCATTTTCTACTATATGTCTGTGGTGGTTTGATTCAGGTGTTTCCCATAAACTTAGGTATTCTGAATGCTAGTCTCCCCTGCTGATGGAGATTGGAAATTGAAGCCTCTTGGAGGCAGTGTATTGTTGGGGGCAGGCTTATGGGTGTTATAGCCAGTTTCCTCATGCCAGTGCTTGGCACACTCTCCTGTTGCTATTGTCCACCTTATGTTAGCCAGGGGTTAATGTCCACCCTCTGCTCATGCAATTATGGAGCTTCCCCCTCAAGCCTATAAGCCAAAATAAACCTCTTTTTTCCCCCATAAGCTGCTCTTAGTTGAGTGATTTCTACCAGCAATGTGAATCTGACTGCAACAGTATAGTTGGTACCAAGAACGGGGTTGCTGTTAGACACCTGACTGTGTGACTTTGGCCCTTTGGAGTTGATTTTTGAGAGGCATGTGGGAGCATTTGAAACCTTGGCCTGAGAGATGCCCTGTAGTACTGTAAGTACAGCTTGATGGACTATTCTGGTCAGAGTTAAAAGATCTGAATGTAGTAAGAACTATGGACTGTGACGTTTGGCTTATGAGAATGAGAAAGAGCTTTGCTTGGGCTGGGCTAGAAGCAATTTATGTGAGAGACTTACTGTCATGCCCCTGTCCTGAGAATTTGTGCAGGGTTGTATTGTGTAGAAATGGACTGGTGTGAGCAGAGGGATATGGCACAAAAATGAAATCTTTGGGCTGGAACTGTTGCCCATTGAGCTGCAACTGAGAGATTACAACCTTTGAGATTGGGCCAGCTGATGTGCACTGGGGCAAGAGGAAGAATGTAGGATCTTTTGAAGGGGTCTGAGTGTTCAAGGAATTTCCTGTTCTTCAAAGTCTGCCTTATTCCCCCCTGGATTAACAAATTTGCATCCCATCTGGTATTATGGAGTATAAGAAATGCAGGAAAGAGAGGGTCATTGAGTTTGCAATGTGGTCTTGTGTTTTGGAAACAGCCATGGACAGTGTGAAGCAGGTTTGCTGGATTCCTGCATGGAGACCCAATGGAGCCGTAAAGATGAACTGTGGGTTTCAGTGGAGACCCAGTGGAGATGCCAGGACCACAAGATGGCTTCTAAGGAGAGCAGCCGGCCCCAGATGAAGTTTTCCAGGACTGTGAGTAGCCTAGCTGGAGGGGCAGAATTGGAACTCCAGAGACTTGTTGCTGGTTAGAGTTACTGGACTTGGAGATTTGTCACTGACTAGAGTTGTTGAACTTGGAGCTATAGAGTTTGATGTTTGCCCTAATTAAATCTTGTAATTGTTGAATATTTCTTTGCTATGCCCAATTCCATCTTTTGCAATATGAGTGTTTATTCTGTGCCATTATGGTTTTTGGGGTGGGGGTTTTTGATATTATGGCTTAGTTAAAAGACCTTGGACTATGGGAATGTTTGAACATCATTAGGATTGATAAAAACTAAAGGGACTTTTTAAAGACGGACTGAATGCATTGCATTTTGTATCATGTACGGTTATACGTTTATAGGGGCCAGGGGCGGAATGTGGTAGTTTGACTAGATGTTCCCCATAAACTCAGGTATTCTGAATGCTAGTCTCCCCAGATGACGACAATTGGGAATTAAAGCCTCCTGGAGTGTATTGTTGGGGGTGGGCTTATTGGTGTTATAGCCAGTTTCTGCATGTCAGTGTTTGGCACATTCTCCTGTTGCTGTTGTCTACCTTATGTTGGCCAGAGGGTGATGTCCATCCTCTACTCATGCCATAGTTTTCCCCTGTGACTATGGAGCTTCCCTCTCAAGGCTGTAAACCAAAATAAACCTCTTTTTTCCTATAAGCTCCTTTTAGTTGGGTGATTTCTGCCAGCAATCTGACTACAACAATGTCCATAGGCAAGCTACTTAATTTCTATGCCTCTGTTTTCTCACCTACAAAATAGCTGTAATATTAGTTGTAGTAAAGATATTTCTAGTCACTATTGGCCATCATAAAACAGAAATTGCTATAATGAGCTACAGACTATGGGACACCCTGAAATCAGCTAAGAGACTAGAGAGTACTTTGCAGTCCCTGAGAGAAGCATATATGGGATGAACTTGCTGGAGAGCCTTAGTAGCAGTTGTGTGTCCCCTGCAATGGGTAATAAGATATACAAATGAGGCTGAGCCATCTCCCCAGGGGGAATATGTCCATGTAAGGAGAAATTATAGCAGTAAAGGAACATACCTACATGTGAGCTCTGGTCTGTCAGGCAAATTGGACGAGAGAGAGTATGTGCTAAAGATGCTAGGGTACACAAGAGGTAAAAGATGAATGGAGGACTCCATTGATGGATGTGTATTGAAATTGCCACCCATGTTGGGATGGAACTTTGCAGTGATACAGCTGCTTTTGAGTCTCCCATACTCCTAAAAACCCTTATTCATGCTCCTGCAAGTCACCCTGATCAACTCATTGGTTTCTCAAGCTAGAATTGGATGGAGTAACTTCCTTGATCTGTGAGTGTCCCAGCTGAGCTGAATAGAGGTGTGTGTTCACATCTTCCCAGGAAAAACTCATGCAGCAAACACTTAGGTTCTGTGACACAATAAATAATTAATGTTAGCTATTATTACAAATACAATTAGTCATTTGATTTCATTACTGCTACTGCCACACTTCTAAAGGCTATAATCTATTCTTTCTTCTCTCCACATAGATTACAAGCTTCCAGAGTAGCAGACTGGCTCCAGTCAAGGCTCTGCCTCAGCTCTGATGCTAGAACGGAAATACTGGATCACTTGTAAGTGATGACTGTGGGGCTGGGGAGATGGCTCAGTCAGTATAGCAGTTGTGACCCAGTGTGAACCAAATTAGGATCTCCAGCACCCACATATATGCTGAGTGGGCGTGGCAGCTGCTTGCAATCCTAATGCACAGGAAGGGAAAATGAGGAATCCACAGGGCAAACATAACCGAGATTCACTGACTCTGCGAGCTTTGGGCTCAAGTGAGAGATCTTGCCTCAATTAAAAAAAAATTCAACCCAAAAAGATAGTGATATCAACCTTTGGCCTCCAACACACATACACACACACACACACACACACACACACACAACATAAAATGATGTACAGAAAAATCTGTAGCTGCAATAACCAACAACTCTAGTCCACAGTAGGATGCCTGGGACAAAGTAGGGGGCCAATGAAATGTTGCTAATGAATGAAGTAATAAATTCACACAAATGGGTGGCACTTCCTAAAAGACTATATATATAAGTATATGTGTGTGTGTATGTATACATATATACATACACACATGTGTGTTGTATATTTACATAATTAAATCACAGTTTTATTTTTCTTTAACAAGGCCTTTAAGAAATTCAGGGCCGTCAAAGCTTCAGCTAAGTGAGGAAAGACAAAAGCATAATTAGCGAGCTGAAAACAGATGTTTTCAGAGGTTTCCATCTTGTGAAAAGGAAGCAATTTGTACAGTCCTCACCAAACACACCTCACCCATCACTCTCACATGTCCTGCCCTCCCTCCTCAGAGCCTCTCAGCCCCGTACTCCCTCCTCAGTTCTCAGTGTTGAGCCAACAGATTTTAAATGTTTGTCAAGTGAGAGAGAGGCCCAGCCTTTGAACTTGGCTTCACCAGGACTATTGCTTAGGGGAGAGGTCTCTTCCACCAGAGCATGTATGTTACAAGGTGTGCCTACAAACCTAGCCATCCCCAGACCCATCAAGTCTTAAGCTACTAAAGCCACATTTTCCAAGGTCAATCTGTACTAATTATCTTCTAGTTGCTGGGACAAAATAGCAAACAAAAATCAGTGTAAAGGAGGGTTTATTTCGTCTTACAGTCCATCATAATGAGGAAGGCTTGGTGGCAGGAGCTTGAGGCAGCAGGTTACAGTGCATTCACAATGAATAAGAACAGAGTGGTGTAAACTGCTGCTTAGCCATCTCTCACCTTTTTATACACCTCAGGACCCTGGCCCATGGAATAGCGCTACCCAGTTAATGTGGACCTTCCCACCTCAACTAACCTAATCAAGATCATCCCTCACAGGCATGCCCAGAGGCTAACCTAATTGAGATAATCCCTCACTGGTGAGTTTAGATCCGGTCCAGTTGAAAATCAGTATAAACCATTACACAAGCCCTGTTGGCATTTCTTTAACCAAGGATGACTGTTTTGTACACCTGCTAGGGATGGTATATGCTTACCAATCTTGCTGATTAGTTAAAGGGAATTCTTCATGTAGCTAACTGTAACTGAAAACGATGCTGCTCTTCAATGCCAAGGGTTTCACAGGGTAGGAAGTAGAACATGGCTAAGTTTGGTCAGCCCCTTTGCTGAGCACAGTGCTGTGGAAGCAAACAGCCCTTAGTGTGCCTGACTGTGCCCCTTCCCAGCTCTGTTGCACAGAGGTGGGATTTAAAGCTCCAGTAGTGGAATAGCCTCTGAGTTGCAAACTCATGCAGGAGTTAATTCTAGCCCACACTGTCCTACTTTCCTCATTACAATGTCCCAGAGCAGAGTACTATCAAGAAATGGCAATGGGGAGTAGAGAAGAGGGCTAAGAAGAGAATAGGTTCAACTTCATTCACACTTGTTTAGTTTCTGAGAAAATGAAAGCAATGTATATCTATATTGATAGTTGATATCAGCAGTGAATAGTCACTGTGAAGCTATATGGGCACATCCTGCTGTTAAAATATGGGCCCTATCTTTGAAGGTATCTTTTAGCTTAAGACGCAAAAATAAGGAGATAATCACAGTTAGTATATTACCATCTAATGCTATTCTCTTTTAAAGAATTATCACATTTAGTCTTTTAAATATTTTTATTTTATTTATTTGGAAAAGAGAGAGAAAGAGACAGAGAGAAATAGAGAGAGAAAGAGAGAGGGAGGGAGGGAGGGAGGGAGGGAGGGAGGGAAGGAGAGAACACTCATCAGGGCCTACTGACACTGCAAATAAATCCAGACACACGTGCCAATTTATGCATCTGCCTTTGCATGGGTACTGGGGAATCAAACCCAGGCCATCAGGATTTGCAAGCAAATGCCTTTAACCAATGAGCCACTTCTCCACCCCTCCCCACAATTAGTCTCTATAACATTACTTTCAAGTGTATATTTAATTATATCTCTATTTTACAGTGAGAAAATTGAGGTTTGAGAAGTGTAACTTACCTCACATAACTGATCAGTCAAATGACAGATTTTTTTAAAATATAATTTTTTGTTTATTTTTATTTATTCATTTGAGAGTGACAGACAGAGAGAGAAAGAGGCAGAGAGAGAGAGAGAGAGAGAGAGAGAGAGAGAGAGAGAATAGGCACGCCAGGGCCTCCAGCCACTGCCAATGAACTCCAGATGCGGGCGCCCCCTTGTGCATCTGGCTAACGTGGGTCCTGGGGAATCAAGCCTCGAACCAGGGTCCTTAGGCTTCACAGGCAAGTGCTTAACCACTAAGCCATCTCTCCAGCACAAAAGACAGATTTTTAACTTAGGCTGCCTGATTTTGGAATCTACTCCTTGCCTGTATCAGTTTCTTACAGGTGCTATGACAAAGGACCCATCTAGGCTTGTAGCAAGAGAAATTCATTACCTCATAATTTTAAGGGTAGAAGTTTGAAATCAGGATACTTCCCTTAGGCTATAAAGAATAATAACTCCCATGTTTCTTTCCCTCATAGATTTGATGGCACCAGGCAACCTTTGGTATCTTGACTTGTAGATATCTCACTTCAACCATGGCCTCCATCTTTATACATTCTGTATCTGGGTCCCAGTTTCCCTCTTTTTATAAGGAAATGATCATTCTGGATTAGAGCTCACATTAAAGATTTTATCAAAGCTTCATTAAGTCTGCAAAGCCCTCTTTTCATAAGGCCACTCTCACAGGTACTATACTGGGGATTAGGGCTTCAACAAACATTACATTCCGCCATTAACACTAGTAACTAAACAACTTCAGCCAAAAGACAAACAACAGCAAAAAGAACAACAATAAAAAGTAGCCTCCTGACCCCGGCCACTAGGATCACAGCTTGACCCTGATAATTATTTGAAAGTATCTCTACAGTGCTGAGCCTCGTTTTACAACTAGACTTGCTGAAGCAGATGTTACATACAACTATACAACATCTGGCAGTAAGTCATGCATAAAATTCTAGAATACCTCAGCAGAAAGAGCACTAATGGATTCAACCAGCATATCACACAGATGATTAACACGAGGCAGAGTCAGTGTCCACTCTGAAGTCATGTGCTCATCATGGCAGTGGTGGGAGGTGAACACAGCCTCCTGAGTTCAGCCTGAATCTCATGGGGATGCTGTTCTCTCTAGACCAGATGTGTCCAGAGGTGCTCCTGGTACTTTGTGTACTCTTAAACCCCAAAAGAGCTAGGAACATCCATCAAGAGGCATACACATGCTCCAAGGCCGAGACAGTGCTCCTGCCCCACATGCACTCTAAAATAACCCCTTTACACAGCTTCATTAGTCTGGATGGCTAGAACATTCTATGAGCTAGTGTTTTGTGCTGGGTCCCATGAGCTCACCTTCACTCTAGAAGCCTCAGTTGTAAATGGCACCTTAACAGCACTTCCTTTCTTCATTCCTTTCAGTTTGACAACTCAGATGTCAACATTTGCCAAAGATCTATGTAAAATGGAAGATGCCAAAGAGAAAAATCAAATAGGCTCACCTCAGGGAATCAGCCTTGCTGGTACTACGTGATCAAGAGGCTGAACAGAAGACGTCTTCCATTAACTGTCATTCACCAGGACTTCCCAGGCCAGGGCTATAGAAAGAAAGAAGCCCCCTTCTTCGGTATCCATCCTCACAAAGCAGGGTTCAGATCACAGTCATCCTAGTGTCCTGCCTTACAAAGAATTCTGTTTTTCAAGTGGCTTTTCCATCAAGAATTGAGCCTGTTTAATAACCCAGTCATGGACTGGATAAATGGCTTAGTGGTTAAGGTGTTCTCTTGCAAAGCCTAAGAACTCATGTTCAAATCTTGAGGTCCCTTATAGCCAGACATGCGGTGACATGCAATGTTGCACATGCACACATGGAGTCGCATACATCTGGAGCTCATTCACAGCAGTTGAAGGCACTGGAGCACCCATTCTCTCTCTTTCTCTCTGTCCCTCCCTCTCTCTCTCTCTCAAAATAAATAAATAAATAAATAATCCAATGACAAAAGAAGTCCACTTAATGGTTATTCAATAGATTAATTTACATAACATATCTGTCTACACAGTTGACTGTCATGAAACACTGAAGTTGTAAATCCAACTCATTTTTCTACATCCTGTCCTATTAGGGAAAGTGTGGAGGCACATTTCTGCTTGAGTAGTAAACTGGGGCATGTGATTTTGGGTGGGCTAGGAAACTGGAACAACATATCTTGGTCTTCTAACACTCAACATATCAATGCTTTTCCACTTTGCCTCTTAGAGTAAGAAATTTATTCCTGGGAAGACAGGATATATTAGAGCACATTTTGTCCTTTCTTTGGAAACTCCAGCCCTTGTCACTGTCCCCCCTTCCACCAAGTAACACAAGGTACTTCCTGGGTACCCTGGAGCTCCCAAGCTGTCAAACATTTGGATTTAGTGGATTTTCTAGGACTGATGACTTCATATGGGAATGTCTGTAACTTTGGCCATTCGTGTGTGTTTCTTTCTAGTGAGACAATGTTGGAGAGCAGGCCTGAGGGGCAGTGAAGAGTTGATTGGGAAGGGAGTAAAAGTTGGATGACTGGTGCCCAGAGACTATTCCTAGAGGGACAAACCAAGACTGTACCAGTCCAAGGGGCTGGCTCAAGATGAACTGAGTGGATATAACAGATGCCAAAGCAAAAGATGCAGCAAGTGGGACCTAAGGATAGGTGATGCTGTCAGGCTGGTCTTGGGGCCTACCAACAACAGGACCAAGGGATAATAGGATCCTGGATGCACTGAGTAAAGACAGTATATTTCAGTGGGACAGGTAAATGATTTGGGGTAAGTTCAAAGCACAACATGTAAGGGAAGGTTTGTCCCATTGCATCCCATCTTATCTGCCATTTGACCATTTGAAATGAGGGTGTGTCTTTGGTCATATCTTATTTTCTGGCTCCTAAATAAACAATGTCTACCAGAGTCATGCCCTGTAAGTGGGCATCATTGTGCACTGTCTCAATGATCAAATGCAAGTATTCCCTTCTGTTAAGATAACCCTGGATGGCATTCAAGGATCTCCACTTGACCCTGTTTACCTGAATTCAGGTAAGGCAGTCTTCTCCCTGGCAGGTCATTCCAGTACTGGGAACTTTAGCTGTGGAAAGATCTATCAAGTTTTCACTTCTTGCAAAGTGCCACTCAAAATCATTCTGAATCCAACCCTTTCCCATACGAAGTGCACCCAACAAGGGTATAGGGACATAGAATCCCCTACAGCCATCTTTGAAGCTGACATAGTCTTATAACCTCATTTTTTTGTAGACATTAATTTGGAATAATGTGAGCTATGAAATCTTATCTCCTACCCACTTCCTTGGTCCCTAACTTTAACCCAGACACAGCTTAGCTACTGTATACCATCTCAGAGTCTTTTTGCCAAATAGGTTTCTTTCAACACCATCACAAGAATCATCCTCAGGAGGTTCCACAACCAGTTGTGCCAGTTTCTCTGTCATTGCCTTGTACTCCCTTTTTGTGACACTTCTCACATTTGTAGCCTAAGTTAACAATTTGTGAAATCAGTTATTTAGCATCTACATCCCATGCTAGGAGGAAAGACATAAGTCTGTCTTACTCACCTTTGTATGCCCATCTAATGTCTGACTCAGTTTATTAGGTACTTACAGTTTTATTGAATGTTATAGAAGTTTCTCAAAATTTTTCTGAAAGTTGAACATCAAGTTCATAGCTCTATAGCTTATGACTTCTAATACATGATATTGTCCCTGAAATAGTATATCAAACATTCAGTTTTTGGCACAAAGTTCAATCAGATATCTAATGAAGTTTGCCCATGACATTGTCCTCCATGGACTCTATTTCAGATTGGGCATAAGCCTTTGTATTTTTTACCTGACGAGGCAACACAATCTGCCTTTACTCCTCACCCTCAAATCACTCTTGTGTGGATGGCTGTGGGCCATGCCTATCATTTCTACTTTACCAGTCTGTTTCCTTTCAATAAGACAAACTTGCATGTTGTTGTAAATTGTAGCCCACAAAGTCCCCATGTTCTCTATGCCACTGGATTTAGTTCCTAGTGTCAAAACTCCAGGCTGGCTTCATTTATGACTTATAATCTGTATGTAATCTGAGGTCGTAAATACAGCTCTCAAACAGCTCCCCTGTTATTTTCCCTCAGCCAATTACTGGGCGCCTCTCTCATCACTGTTCTTTCTGTACTGAACTGACTGTCTTCCATAATATCTAGTTTATAGGCTTTTATTTTTACCTCCTCCTCACATTTCTGTTTAAAGTGTTGTTAATTAGATTGGCGAGTCTTCCTGCGTTTTCATTCTAGTCACTACCCAGTGCTTCTGTGTATACTTTGCCCCCTATCATTTTGCTTTCATGAACCATATTTGATAACGTTCAAACTTTTGACTACCTCTGGAGCTACATGATTCCTTTTCAAATTTTCTTTTTCTTTGAAAATTTTGATCATTATCTTAGGAAGAACATTGAAATTCCTAGCCTTGATTTTTATGGAAAAAATTAATAGAAAAACTTTTCGATGGGAAAGTGCAAAGGAGTCTTGTTGGTGACACAAGCCAGATGGATAGAGGATTTGTTGAGTCTTTCAAGTTCTAACTCATACCAAGTGACTGGTAAGGAAAAATTATAATAATAAAAATAGCAGGCATTGATTGAAGATATGCCATTAACTTGTTCAATGGAAGTTATAGGAGACAGTGCTGCTCCCCACTAACCATTGTTGTCATCCGTGCAGCATGTCCCATATTTCTTTTAGACTAGTAATGGGACTGATAAAGCCAGCCACTTACTGTTAGTCCTCTCCACTGCTCTGTGGATCACATAGTGCTGGTTCTTAGGCAAGACTTTCAGCTTTCCCTCCAAGGTGACAAGTCAGACTTTTCTCTGATCATCGGGCACAGTGTTTAATCTCTTCGTCTTTCCTCTCTATGTCATATTCTTATAATTATCAACATCCTGGCTGCTTTTTATTTCCTCCTATGCCCATAATGGTTTCTTTAGGTTTCTAAGAAGCCAGGTTGCTGAGCAATTGTCTTCAAAGCTTTTCATTTTACATCCAACCAGGTCAACATCCATTGATAAATAAGAATGTCTATCTCTTAAACTTGCAAAGATGTAATCTTGCCTACACAAAGATGAGGATAATGTACTTTCAGTTCAATCCTCTGGGATAAGTTACATAGACATTAAGTCATATTTAGAAGACAGGAATAGAGGGGATGAGAGGGAGATAGGGGAAGAAAATTTGAGATACAAAAAAATGCTTTTATTCTACAAGAGAAATGTCTCAACTTACCTCCTTACCCAATAATGTCAACTCTCCAGATACATTTGTACCTCAGTGCCACCATCCAAGACCATTCTTACAAAACTATCTAAGGGGCTGGAGAGATTTCTCACCAATAAAGCACTTGCCTGCACAGCCTAACAACCTAGGTTCGATTCCCCCATATCCATGCAGAGCTGGATGCACAAAGTGGCAAATGCATCTGGAGTTTGTATGTGACAGCTACAGGCCCTGGCATGCCCTTGCACTTGTGTTCTCTCTATCTCTGTCTGTCTGTCTCTCTCTCCCTCTCTCTGCTTGCAAATAAGTAAATAAAAATATTTCAAAAAGAGAAACTATTTAATTATTATTATTTTCCTTAATGTTTATAATAACTAGAACCAAAATTCTTCATGCCATTCTCACCATGGGTTACTAGGGAGAAGAACGAACTTACATACTTCTGAGATGGGAAGTGGAGCAGGTGATCTGTGCGGATGGCTGCTTTGGCACCATCTGGGCCATTCTCTGTTGCCTTTTCCATTGCAGAGCAGAACTGGGTCCCATGACTGTTTCCAGAAAGCATTTATTTAAAACCTACTCCAGGCTAGTCTATACCTACATGCTTGATGCCAGAATGAGTAAGTCATCAGATAATGGTCCATGAGTTTAAAGAATCTATCTGAAGAATAATACTGCAAATATAGAATTTCTTTGAAAAACTTGAAAAGGGGTTGAGAAGATGGCTCCATAGTTAAAGATGGCTGCTTGCAAAGCCTCGAGGTCCAGGTTCAATTCCCACGCCACTCCTATAAGCCAGACAGAAAGAGTGGCACAAATGTCTTGTGTTTGTTTGCAGCAGCAAAAGGCACTGCTGTGCCCATAAACACACGTGCAAATAAACAAGTAAATACTGTTTTAACAGAGAATTTCCAAAGGATCTATTATACAGTCCAAAACACTGTAGCTCCTCGATAAGTATGAAGTGAAGGAATTGTACTGTAGATATGGAGGATTAGCTTTCTTCAGCTTGTAGGCAAACAATGCCTACTTCCTTGTAACAGTGAAGATGCACACGTGGGAGGACTGCCCTGATGCATTTTCTAGGTGTGTGTTCTGTTCCTAGGTCTTCATCTCTGTTGAGAAAACAGATTTTCAAAACCATTTTCATATTTCAGTTTTCATATTTCAATTAGGCCATCACTGTCATTGCTAGGCACTGATCTGTAGTATAGTAGCATTTGCTTATGTTGCTTCCTGTTCAATTTCTTCATCAATCTGTGACGTATTCCTTTGTTACCATCATGTGAATTATATAAGATTTACAGTAGAGTCCAAGGGTTCATAGGGCTTATAGGAGGTTGCTGGAGCTCCCCTAAGTCTCATGCTGTGCCTCCCCTTATGATTATACTATACTTCTAAGGCACTGATAGTTCTTAGTAAGTGAAAAAAAAAAAAGCTGCTGTCACTCTGTTCTGTTTCTTTGTTCAGGTTGCTTTTTGTGTGTCTTGGATAGCATCCTCTGGTCCTTCAGGGTTGTATTCAAACACCCTTTGCACAGGCAGCTTCTCTAGCAAAACTTTGAGTGACTTAAATGCCTCTTCTAAGGCTCCCAAAGCATCCTGTGCACACAGTGTGCTGAAATTGGCAGCTTTTTAAAAAATATATATCTCATCAGTTACACCAGCTGCTTGAGGAAGGGAAGTGTGCCACATTCTTCACTCTACCTCTAATGTCAATACCAACAACTGAAACACAGCAGATGTGTGTGAATGTGCATGTGTGTGATGTGTGTGTGTCCACACACAATAATGTAGAGAAAGACAATAGAAAACAAGCATGAAGAGAAATGAAAAGCACCTGGTTCTGGAATCATTACCTCACAGAGGTAGCTGGCAGGCAGGCAGGAAATTGCCAGTGTTGACCGAGTTCTTTCTCTGAGGACTGGAGAGAAGCCAAAGGAACAGAATATTCTAGCACTTACAGATGAGATGTTGCATCCTAGGAAGGAAAAAAAAAATCAAACATTTTACAAAGGCATAAAACTTTGGAGAGTAAAAGAGATAGAGAAGAAAAATAACAGTATGCAAATTGACCTAGCATTATGGGTCTTTAGAAGATATTTGGTGGTAGAACTTTTGGCATTATTTCCACATTTGAGTGTTAAAGATCTGTAAGAAATTATATATATATATATATATATATATATATATATATATGTGTGTGTGTGTGTGTGTGTGTGTGTGTGTATACATTTACCCAAGGCATCAGTAAGGCCTAGGCCAAGTCTGTTTTCTGAGCCTCCAGCTGACTTCTGACTGCATCCTCTTCCCTCACCCACTTAGTTTGAGTTGACAGGTCATATTCATTAGAATTCTTCCTTTGGTCACTCCATGGTCAAGACTGCCTCAACTTGTGCTCCTGTGATAAAGAAAACTTTCTTTGTGTAATCAACTTCCTGACTCCTTCCTTCATTTTAGCCATAAAACACTGTGCATATCCAGGAAAACGACTCATGGGATCTGCTTTTGGAAAAGAGAAAGAATATTTGCTCAGTGTTATTTATGTACCTTATACATCTGACTTAATCTCCAAGTGCCTGAAGGATCAAATATGACCATTTTTAGCTTCTAAGAAATGAATAACATCTCCAAGGTCTTATGATTAGTAAGTGGAAGAACCAGAATTCAAACCTCAGACAAAGTAACTCTAAGGACTCATCTTGTTCCATTATAATATGCTACTTTTGCTAAAAGAGTGTGAATGTGGGCCAGAGGCATAGCTCAAGGATAAAATGCTTGCTTATTATGCACTATGCCATAAATTCAATCCCTGGCAATGAGGGGTGGGGAGGAGAGAATACTAATATGTCTAATCTCCTAGTTAAAATCTGTACTTCAACTGAGATGTTTAGTTTAATACCCCAGTGAAGTACCCACCATGGTCCTGCCAGGTACCATAGCAAGGTTGGAAGATGGGAGAATTTGAGCCATAAGCATCTTGAAGCTCTGCCTCCAACTATATCAGTTTAAGGCATTGTAGGCTCCTTCTAGAATTGTCCTAACAAATGCTGTACTGAGATTTTTGGAAATTGTTCAGCATGCATGATTAAAAGCAAAATTATATGGAAATTCATAGTGAAGCAAAATAGAATACCTCATCTATCAACAAAACTGCCTTTGTATTTATAATTTCATCAGGAAGGGCAGCTTATAGAAAGGTAATGGTGCCATTTATTCTCAAAAGCAGGTTTGTACCTGTGACTACATGAGTTAAGTTAGTTTAAACACTGTAATCTCTTTTCATGCATTTTTAAAATTTTAATTTGTGTTTAAAATATTTAGATGGCTTCTTTGTGCCCATGAATAAATAAAATTATGTGTTCTCTCTCTCTTTTTCTCTTCCTCTCTCTCTTTCCTCACTTAGCAGAGGATGACTGATCTATACTTTCTTTTTATAGTATTTCTGAAATCCCAGTTTTCCTGGGATCTCAGAGGAAAATGTGAGCTCTTCTCTCTGCCCATTTCTTCCCTGTCCCAACTCCAGATCCAGGAAAAAATAAGGAAATGATCCTTCGGAAGGGGGAACTTGGCATTGTGCAGTCTCCGGAAGGATGGGAAGGGTGATGTCATGTGAGGGAAGAGCTGGTTCCTGGACTCCAGTGCTCAGTGGTCAGTTGTCATGAGGGATTATTCTAGGTCATCAAAGGAAACCTTACATAAGCGCTCTGCTGAGAACTAGGATTAGAATTGCTGTAAAATTCTTCCAAGCTGTGTCTGTAGGATGTGTGCTAAGGGCAAAGTGGCTCATTATGACTGAATTCTCAGAATGAACATGAAAACAGAGTGAGATGTAGCAAGAGGTGTTAATCTGAGTCCTGACACTGGTATAAAATTATTGAGAACAGCAATCAGAGTTCAGCATTCAAGCCAGATTTATTTTTTACATTAATTTATTTATTTTTATTAACAACTTCCATGCTTCTAAACAACATCATGGTAATGCCCTCCCTAACCCCACTTTACCCTTTGACACTCCATTCTCCATCATATCCCCTCCCCATCTCAATCAGTCTCTCTTTTATTTTGATGTCATTATCTTTTCCTCTTATTATGATGGTCTTGTGTAGGTAGTGTCAGGCACTGTGAGGTCATGGATATCCAGGCCATTTTGTGCCTGGAGGAGCACATTGTGAGGAATCCTATCTTTGCTTTGGCTCTTACATTCTTTCCACCACCTCTTCCACAATAGACCCTGAGCCATGGAAGGTATGATAGAGATATTGTAGTACTGAGCACTCCTGTCACTTCTTTCCAGCACCTGAGTCATCCCAAGGTCACTGCCATCTGAAAAGAGAAGATTCTCTACCAAAAGTGAGAGTAGCATTAATATAAAGGTATGAACATTAAGAGAAGTGCTTACTGGGCAGTTTGATGAGCATAGTATATACATTTAGCCAGACAGCAGCAGATGTTATACCCCAGTGCTCATGACTACCCCTGTTTTAGGTTTTCAGTATCAGGGATGCATTCCCTCCCATGGAGAGGGCCTCCAGTCCAATTAGAGGGCAGCTGGTTTCCACCATGACAGACATGCCACTATTGCACTAGTTGGCTCACTTGGCCTGGCTGGCAAAATATAAAGCTTGCAGTATCCACTGTTGAGTATCTTCACTGGTGATTTCTCTCTCTCCCATTGAACTGCATGCAGAATGCCTTCTTCCAGCTTTCTTTCAGTTGGTCTACATGGAGGAGTTTATCAGCTCAGTTCCAGCAGGATTTCTCCTTGCAGCCCAAGAATGTGGAGTCTTCAACAATAGAGTCTTACAATTTATTCCTGGTGGGAAGCCAAGGGCCTTGGCAATGGCCTACAATGTTTTGGGGGCATCAGGGACCTCCATGGCCAAAAACTCACTGGAAAGTACCCCATCCCTAAGACAGATTTATTTTTGCACATGACTATATTAGCTACCTACATCAGCTTCCCTAAAGCCAATCTTCTCCACCCCCACTGTCCCATCTAAAACACCAAATTTCAAGAATTAACAGCAGTGGAGTGGGGTGAGTTACCTGCAACACATGTGAGAGGCCCATTCCCTTTCTTTTGAGGTTCTCTAAATACCTCAGCAAAATGAATTTGGTAGCAATTTTTGCAAAAAGCACTATAAATTTGGGGATCTAAGTTTATCAGAAGCAAGAACAGGCCCTGTTATGCTCACAATTTTCCCCTTTGTACTCAGACTCTCTACCTTAGCACTCAAGAAGGGAGTATGGGGTGAGGCTTTGCTGATACCATGGGCATTTTTACTCCACTCAACCCTACAGAATAGAGCCTTTATAAAAATGTTTGTGCCCCAATGACAAAGGTGAAGAGTCACAATTCTCCACCACATGTTTTTCATTAAAATAAAATTCTCTGAGTGGAGAGATGGCTTAGCAGTTATGGTGCTTGCCTGTGAAGCCTAAGGACCCAGGTTCAACTACCCAGTACTCATGTAAGCCAGATGCACATGTGTTTGGAGTTCATTTGCAGTGGCTAGAGGCTCTGGCATGCCTAATCTCTCTCTCTCTCTCATAAATAAATTAATTAAATATTTTTAAGTTAAAAAAATAAAGTTTATTATTGAAGCTCTTTCATCTATGAATGTCAAATAACATGTTATTTAAGAAACAATACATTGGATAGGATATAAAAATATTTTAAATGCTAAAATAGCTTATTACTTTTCTAACTAAGTTCACTTTTTTGAACAGAAATTTATGCAAAGATATAAAGTGGTTTCAGTAGAGGGCTGTGACTAAAAAGAAAGGAAAAAATAGCTAGAAATGATCCTAAGAGAACATGTTTCATGTATCATGTAAGTAGGAATTACAATTAAAATTGACTACTATATGCTTAACAAACTAATAATATCTGGTGCTTGAATAAACTAAATGTCGTAGAAGCATATTGGCTTTGATAAAATTGGTTTTGTCTTATTTCTTTTTATCTTCTTAAAATTTTGTGGTATTAGCAAATATTATCTTTTACAGCTTTATAGATAAGAATTATAGGGTAGTAAAGGAATAATTTTCTTCAGATAAGATCCTCAGAGGGCAGGACATGGACCAGACTGGAAACAACTCCCTTCCAAGGAACTCCTTTGAAAGCTCTGATTTTTCAATTAGTTATTCTATAGCCATCCTTTGACATATGCTTTTATTCAAAAACTACATACTATTTGTTCTATAACAGGTCCTAGAATTTAAATCATTGCTGCAATAACAAAAACCCCAAAATTTAGTGACTTAAAACAATAACCATTTGCTATTGATCACAAGCTTCCAGGGCAGCTGGCGGGATCTACTGATCTAAACCAGGCTTGTTCAGTGCTGTGTCTGGTCAGCTGGTGATTTGGTTTGAGCCTGATTCACATGTCTGGCAGTCATTAGATCTTGGCTAAGGAAGTGGGTGACTGGCTTATATGCCTATGCCTTCTGCTCTCCAGCAAGCCATTGCTGGTGGCCAAGATAGCAAGAAGAAGGATGCAATGCTTGTCCCTAGAGTCTTGACACTGCCATGCCCACTTCATTGTATTAGGCAAAGTGAGGAGGGAAAGGGTTAGATGAAAAGTCACATTTAGTGTATGAGCACAAGAAGCCATGAACAACTGGGAGCATTCTAGTAATCAATCCTTTACAAATAAGAGTCAAACAATTATCAATCCTACACTATTAGTACTCAGTAACTGTTGCTGTAATTTATATCCATGAATTCTGTTCACAAAAACAATTTAATGGAGCCAGATGTGGTAGTGTACTCCTATAATCCTGGTACTGAAGAGATTAGGCAGGAAGATGGTATGGTGGTTTGAATGAGATGTCCCCCATAGCTTCACGTGTTTTAAATACTTGGTCCCCAGCTGGTAGAAATTTGGGAGGTGGAGCCTTGCTGGGGGAGGGGTGTTACTATGGGCAGGCTTTGTCATATTACAGCCCAGCTTTTCCTTGTAGAGCTAGCTCCTACTTAGTGCTACCTCCCAGCTGTTATAACAAGATGCGATGGGCAGTCTTTGCCCTGCCATGACATGTTGACTGAAATAAATGCTGTCCTTTCAGAAGCTGTTTCTGCCCAGGTGCTTTGTCCCAGTGAAGAGAAGGTAAGTGACAGAGGTGGAGGCAAGCCTGGACTATGTAGTGAGATTTGAAAACAAAGAAGGAGGAAGGAAGGAAGGAAGGAAGGAAGGAAGGAAGGGAGGGAGGGAGGGAGGGAGGGAGGGAGGGAGGGAGGGAGGGAGGGAGGAAGGAAGATGTAGGAAAGAGGGGAGGGAGAGAGGGAGGGAAGAGAAAGTCAAGTCTAATTGCTTTCCACATTCCATACAACCCATTCTTCAGATGTTTGGACTCATCTCTCACATCTCCCACAAGTTTTCTTTTAAGATTGTGCCACATTCCTTCCAAACTTCATGATGTAGTCAGTGTGTAACATCCAACTCTATTATAATGAGGATGTTTATCTCATAGGGTTTTTCAAAGCAAAGAGGGAAAATGATGATATGTTGCAACTTGCCTCATCATAACGTCTCTCAAAAGCAACGCAAAACTAATAGAGTAGCCCTGGTGCCTATGCTTGCATGCATGTACATTTTAAAATAAAGACTACTAATATCAAATTTGGGTGAAATTGAATAAACCAGGAAATAAACCAGTATGGATTATCCTGAAAAGCTGACATGATGGTGAAACAAAGAAAAAAAAGGGATTGTTTTTAAGGCACAAAAACAGGCAAGTTGTACATAATATAGACCTAAGTTAGCTTCTGTCCACAGGATTGATGAAAACTGGCTTGGAAGTAAGAGGTTTGAGGCATTCAAACTGAAGGTTGAACATAAGAATTTGAGCTAAATAGGTAAAAGTAAAGAAATAGGATCAGTGTGGGAGAAAAATGCGTTAAATGTTTGTGAAGATTGTACCACTAAGACAGTTTTGGGAGATAGGGCCCCAAAAGTGGAAGTGAGGAATGTCAGAATTGTCAGAAGGGTGTGGTCTCTCCTTATCTCTACTTCCCTAAAGTAATTCCCCTGACCTAGAAGAGAAAAGGTGACACCTACCTGGAGGATTAAGCTTCCTGGGGAGATTGCCCTTTCCCAAGAAAATGTGATCTCCCACCTAGAAACCTGACATTGGGGCTGGTTAGTTCTGCCCCCATCCAGTCCCATAAAAGACCCCAATCTGGGTCTGTAAGTGAGCTTTACCATTTCCAGGAACCCTGTTCCTTCCCCTCTTGGGCAGGACCTCTGTATTCTTTCCTTCTCTTAAACTCTATAATCTCTGTAATAAAATCTTTAGAAACTTTATCCTCTGATCTATAGGCTTTGTTTGTCTAAGTTCATAAAACAAGAACCTAGAAGACCACTAAATTCAGAGAAAGTTTTGCATGACATTGAGTGTCCCATCCCCTAGCTCCTGAGTTATTGCCTACCCAAGAACTGAGGAAGGCTCTAGCACTCCCAAACACACCCCATAATTCCAATATCAGCAATCAGTAACAAGAATTGTCCAAGGTAATGGCATGCATTCTTATTAATCAGAGGAAGCCAAGGCCACCCTATTTCTGTCATGTACCGTGACAAATGTAAAACGCCACAATGGACTGGGAATACAGTTAAACCGCTAAAGGTGCTTGCTTGAAATAAATCCCAAGTGTTTAGCCAGAAGCCCTAAAAGCACCTCAAAATAAAAGAAACAATATCAACAAAAAATATTCTTGCAGCTAGCGATGACTTCATGGCTAAGGTGGAGGTCTGCAAAGCCTAAGGGCCAAGTTTGATTCCCCAGTGCCCATGTAAGCCAGATGCACATGGTGGCACATGAGCCTGAAGTTCATGTGCAGTGCATGGAGGCCCTGGAGCACCCATTTTCTCTCTCAGTGTCTCAAATAAATAAACAAAAATTTTAAAATTCAAAAAATATTTTCATCACTAATAGAGACTGATATTCAATTTGGCTCCCCAATGGCAGTGCATTGCTGGGAGGAAAATACTATCCTTGAAGCCAGATTGACTGTAGAACTGAGCATGGAACTATGACGGATGACAAAGAGAGTGAACGGTCGCCCATTATGGGGCCCTGGTTCACAATAAGCTTCAGAAAAGTTTTCTGACTGAAAGCACCGTCTCAGCTTTATTCACCTTGGCTCCAAGTGATGAGTACAGGCATTCCAAAACTCAAATCCACACGAGGGGCGCAGACATGCCCCCACTGCCACTTCAGCTCTGAAGGCAATTCAAAAAAAAAAAAGCTAAGACATTCTAAATAAGAAAGTAGTTTAGAATGAATAGTGAATGATCTTTCTAGCAACTCCTTTGAAGAAAGTTTTAGGTCTAGGTGGGGCTACTTTTCATCCAGTAGATACCAGAAAACACTCTAACTAGCACTGTGATTTAAAACTTTAAGCTTGAGTCAGAAATCAGTGCTCTTAAGCCAAACCAACTCCTCAGCCTGGTTGTCTAAAGTGAATTTGGAACCCAGCCTGC
Source organism: Dipus sagitta (assembly GCA_036346955.1). Lineage (NCBI taxonomy): Eukaryota > Metazoa > Chordata > Mammalia > Rodentia > Dipodidae > Dipus > Dipus sagitta. The sequence goes on along the minus strand of CM070774.1, from coordinate 92,296,071 downwards.
CTCTGTTGTGCCTCTGCATTGTATCGGGCCACTTTGCTACCATGGCAGAGCAGAGTCATTAAGAGAACCCATATAGGATGCAAAGGCTTGACTATGCATTATTTGGTACTTTTCAAACAAATTTGCCCACTCTTGATGTAGATTATTACCACTCTAGTTGGCTGTCCATATGTCTCACCTCAACCAGAGAAAATTTCCTCTTCTCACAGCCATAGCTAGTATCTTAACTTTTATGGCAATCTTGTTCATCCATTAAATTCTATACATTAATTTTCCTATTTAAAAACTGATTGTATCTCATAAGTAACTTTCACTTCTACCCCTCCCCATGCACATACACACACCCAGCCACTACCACTTTCTTTCCCTTATAATTTGTCTGCTGAAGGCTTTAGGTTACATGATCCTGAGGATTGCCCACAGACTAGATCTTTCCCACTCAATACCCAGAATGCATTTCAATGTGTCCCAGGTTTCTTACCTTTCTTTCTTTCTCCCTTTCTTTCTTCCTTCCTTCCTTCCTTCCTTCCTTCCTTCCTTCCTTCCTTCCTTTCTTTCTTTTTTACTATTATGAGCTAGATTCAGAGACTTTCAATTTTGTTTTGAATGTTGACTTTCACATCAAAGGCTTCAGTATACAAATGGAATCAAACTTCCATTTTTATAAACATGAAAAAATTATGACAACCAGTCAAAAGGTAGAACATAGTGACCTCATGGGTACCTCCATTTCCATGTGGCCCTAACAAATACCTTTTAGTGTGGAAGTGAGTTTTTTGGGCCCTCCTTTACAAGATGGGCCCACCCAACATTAGTCAGCCAACAGAGAGTCAGGGGAGACTAGAAGGTGGACCTTCTTGTCTTCCAGGTAGCCACTACATCCGTTCTATGACTTCATAAACACCACATGCCGCTATTCCAATCTGATAGTTTGTTTAACTTCTTTTTTTTAACTTTTTTTTTAATTTTTGATTTATTTATTTGAGAATGACAGAGAGAGAAAGAGGCAGAGAAAGGGAGAGAGAATGGGCACACCAGGGGCTCCAGCCACAGCAAACAAGCTCCAGACGTGTGTGCCACCTTGTACATCTGGCTTATGTGGGTCCTAGGGAATTGAGCCTCGAACCAGGGTCCTTAGGCTTCACAGGCAAGCTCCTAACTGATAAGCCATCTCTCCAGCCCTTGTTTAACTTCTTAAATGTAATCTTTGTTAAGTTAGTGCAGCATATTAAATAAGTCCTGTGCTAAGCACTTAAGACACAGGTATACATGGTCTCCACTCTCAAGTCATATAACTGTCTAGTAGAAGTGAAAACATCCTCATTATTTAAGTAATTACTTAATCACCAATGTGTTATGTGCAATAAGAGAAAAATACAAGGTGCTTGTAGAATGACTAATGTGGTCAGTTTGGGAAATAGTTAGGGGAAATTGCTCTTTAAATTGAGAACTAAAAGGATGATGCAAGAGGCAGGAAAGCTAGAAGGAGAAAGGGGCAGAGGTAGAGTCAGCAGGGCCTTGAACTCTGGCCAGAAGGAACATATTTTTGAAGTCCCTGAAATGAGCAAGAGGTTCTCAAAGCCCTGAAAGAAGGAATTCTGGGTAGTACTGACAGCCCACGAAAGCTGACTGACCCTTAGAGTCTACATTCTGCCTTTTACTTACTACCTGGCTGTGGGCAAGATATTTAATCTATCCTACACAGCTTTCTCTTCTGTAAAAGAGAATGAGAAACATAAAAATAACTAAGTATATTAGGGTTGCTATCACAAAATGCCTATGATTAAAAGACTTATAAACAACAAATATTTATTTTTCATAAGTGTGGTGGCTGAGTACAAGATCAAGGCAGATTCAATTTGAATATGTGGTGAAGGCCTCATTTAATCTTAAGGGTAGCACCTTTTCACTGTGTCTTCACATGGCCAGAGGGGCTAGTAAATCCTCTGGGGGTCTCTTTTACAAAGGCACTAATGCCAATCATATGGGCACCATCCTCATGACCTAATCACTTTCCAAATGTCTGACCACATAATACCTCCATACTAGTGAGTATACTGGTGGGAATGACACGAACATTCAAACCAAACCAACAAACTTAGAAGATTATTATGGTGTTTAAAGAAGTTAAATGATATAAAATGTTTAGGGAAGATCCTGGCACATATTTGCAGTTTTATGAGCATTTGATAAACCAAAGAAAGTTGTTAATGGAGTCCTTGGCAGTGGTGACTTTGTCACTTTGGACTTTATCCTGGAATTAGAGGTAGACTTTGAAGGTGTTAACAGGACAGTGATAGGATCTAGAAGGTTGTAAAAACAAATGTCTAAGATAACAACAACACAGGTGAACAGGAGACACTTGATACCCAACATCATGAGCTGCTACAAACTTCTGAGGAAAGGAAACCCAATCAATTAAGTAAACAAAAGACCGGTTAAAAGTGAAAGTAACCACAGGGCATCATTTCTTCCTCCACAGTTAATGACTGCTCTGCTATGATTCCAAACCTTAGAGAAAGATAATTTAGATGATAAACAAGTCTGATAACTGAAATGTGGTCTTTCTGTCCTTGCAAAATAAGTTATGCATGCATATATTCCAAGCTCAAAGTAAATCATCACCTTCTTTCAAAACAAGGATCAAATCAACTTACTTTGCATCCCCTGCCCTGAATCTTTGCTCAGAGGCACTCAGGAAATCCTTTCCACAGTGCAGTGGACAAATTCTGTGATATTTGATGGTAGAAATGTCTCCATTCGTGATGATCCAAGCTAGAGTAACTTTTATTCTACTTAGCTGGAAAATTCAACCATGATGCTGGAGGCCTTGGTTATTAACTTATTAATGATTCCTCCAAATCACATGAACTTCTAACAGAAGGTGCTATGGGGGAGTAACAAGACTTGTGCTACTCTGTCAGACTGTCTCTTTGCCATATTACAGTCTACAAAGGGAATCTAGGGGATCAGCCTGTCATGAAGTTGTGTTCCATGCTCTAACCTAGTCACAGTATAAACAGTTTATTGATGAGCCCTTTAGCTTCTTGAACTTCCCCCCAGTTTTTTGTTTTGGTATGTACATTTTATTCCATCCACCCTAAAACAACTGGGAAAACTGACCCTGACAGCCTATGATCTGGTTCTTCTGGTCCTCAAGCCAAAGGAACATTTCTTCTCTCTGGCTAAAGTAGGAGCATGGTAATTCTTCCCATGGTCAGGTTCACTGTCACCATCACTATCTCCTGTGTGACCTTGGCCACAGGCATCACCTCTTTTCATGATGAGTTTATCCTCTCTAAAACAGTGCTCCTAACATGACCTACTTCATAGAGCTGTAGAAAAAATGAAGCTGTAATAAATTGTTTTACCTAGTTCCAAACACCCAGGTAAGAATTCAGTTAGTATCAGCTACACTTACCTTCTCCAAACCTTTAGAACAATGAATTCCAACCTGTTTACACTGTCCCAAATTCTGAAAACAAGCAGTGTTAATTCACTTTAATTTTAACAGTGCCATGCAGCACTTTTAAAAGGAGAAGGAGGCCATGAAGTCTTTAAAAGATGTGGTGTTTGCAATTCCAAAAAGAGCCAGAAGCTATAGCCCAGGAGTGTACTATTTTGATCTTGCCCTGCTGCTCCAGCCAGATATTACATAGATTCCCTGCTTCCCCCCAAGTCATAGCAAACTTTGAGGGAGACCCACAAATAGGGATCTCTCCTCATATATGCAGGAAGGATCTAGAAGCTCTGGGATAAGCTATATTCAACAAAACCCCAAACTTTGTCTATAGCTTATAAACTTTAGTAAACAATATACTGCACATAGGAAGACCACCCTGACAAACACATGGAATAGTGATCCAGTTATCCTTCTGTCTCTGCTGCCCCTTCTCTAAAGCAGTTCATTGCAAAAATAAAAGATCCATTCTGAGTGTACAGTAAGTGCTGTGAAGAAATGACATTGCATTCTGCTTTGGGACACATAAGCATCAGACAAGTCCTGTAAAAGCTATCGTGCAAGAACATTCAGTCACTTTAAGTCCTTAATAAGTTAAATCTCCCTGTTTCTCATTCACTGAGGCACACATGTAGCCACCAACCCGGGGAACAACTGTTGCCCTTTGATTACAGATAAATTACAACAGTTGTTCCAAGAGATCAGAGGTTTCATTTTTAATATTTTATAGAAATCTGTACAGATTGATGTTAATGATAACACAGCCTAATCTGCTGAATAACCTGCAGTGTCTATTCACATGCAATATTGCTTTTCATCCAAATGCACAGTCACTGGCTATCCTTTCTGTTATTGCTTAGAAATTAAATGGGAGAAGAGCTAAGTGTAGAGAAGAAATTTAGATATGATACGTTCTTCCTTTGCCCCACCTATTTTCAAATATCCTGGCTATATAAATATTGGCCTTGAAAGTTTCAAAGATCTCTCACAATTTTATACACAATCTTACATAAAAAAATCAGTGTGTGTGAGCTCATAAAACCCTGGCCAGTATTTATTCAAGAGTCAAGAATAAACTAATGCAGTTGTAGACTGAAACATGGTTTGCTAAGGGGAAGCATTAGATGCTCTTGTAGTCAGGTATTGCTAAGCATAATTTAATCCTGTAATGACAGACAGGCAGATAAGAGTAGCCAGTGTGAGACAATAAGCCTAAAAATTCCTTTCCTATTAATAGAAAGAGGTTGTCTTTGCCAGGTCTTCAATGGCCATCCAGCACCCACCTATAACAAGGCTAGATCACAATTCACAACATATCAGATATAAAGCAACCCTGAGCAGCCATGAAGCAAAATGTGTCCTTAACATTGCTTACTCTCAAGGCATGTGTGATCATAGATAAATTACAACAGCTACTAGACACAGCTGCCATTTTGCCATCTCCAAATTCATCACATAGTATGTGAGCAGTTTCTTGCCTACACAGTAAGGCACAACAGCTAGGAATGCTATCCTCTGTCTAGGTACCACTGTGACCAGAATGAATCTCTACAAGGAGGGGAGATATTCCACAAAGCAGCTTCTTCTACAAGGAAAAGGAGAAAGGAAAATTTCTTACATGCTCATCACATTATCCTCCCAAGGAAAATGTTTCTTGCAGCACATTCCTAGCTGGAGTAAATGAGGAGACAAGATAGTGCCTCAGAGCATTCTCGTAACTTAGATGACTGCCAAGCATATTGCCCAAGTCAGATAAGAACTGTCAACTGACAGCCAGTTCTCTGAAACCATTAGACCTTGGGCTGTGGTTCTAATGGAGATCTTACTCATCTGTATGACTTTAGGCAAGTCATTTCACTTCTCCGTATCCCGTTTATACCTACCTTCTTTAAGGAAGTAAATATGAAAAGCTTAGAGTGCTGAAAATGCTAAACATCTCCATTTGTAATTGTGATTACAAAGTCATTACAATGGTGTAGTGTTAGTGAGAATATGAGATTCAGATCACCTCACTTCAAATCTTCCCACTCCCTAGGTAACCACCCTGACTCAAATCTATCATTCTATAAAATGGAGATGGAAAGCCTGCTCTACACTTTATCTATTTAATCATCTGTGTGGATGATTAATGCTCTTACATTAAAAATACACATAGGTTCTTAGGAAGGTGAAGGTCTTTCTCATCCTTTTGCTGGTAGTAAGGGTCTCCATTGGATAAGAATATGCAGATACTATCTAGGGCTCCTGCTCCAGGGAGCCCAGAGAACTCCTCCACAGAGCTATGTACAGCTACATGGAAAGGAATTTCCCAGAACTTGGCTTTTCCTCCACGGACTCCTTGCTTGGTTATGCTTTCCAACCTACATGTATTTCACATAAACAGCTCAAGGGAATGGAAGGATATCTCTGGCTCAGTCTGAGACATGTGGCCATCTGGAGAACATAACTTCTAATACTTGCTTCTGGTTGCATCACACCTAACCACAAAACCCCATTCAAGCTTTGAATCCCTCCATCACTTTCTTTTCTCCATGGACTTAAATTCATAGGCCTGCAATGACCTTTCCCAGATTAGAAAAGGCAATCCACTCTCTCCTTTTAACCTCCTCTAGGCTGTTTCCCTAATGAGGGAACAGAAATATGGAGGAGACAACCTAGGAATAATGCAAAGCCATCCAAAGTAAATCATTCCTGCATTGTTCTGGAATGTATAGCACATGTTTTCCTGGGAGCAAATTTATCTTCTTAATTGGGATTTATTTAGGAAACTATTGAAATTAATTTCCATTCCCTGAGCACATTGCGCTTGACAGCAATGGCATGCAGCCTGAGATTAAATTTTCACTATGAATGAGCTACAGAAGTCTCACTCCAGCGGTTAATCAATAACAGCACATCTCCCTACAGACAACAGAATTCTGAGCTCTAGCTCAGAAACAGCACCCACTGTCCAGCTGAACCACCAACCATCCATTGACATTTGCCTTCTTGCCTGCTCATTTGGTCTTGATTCTAATCCTGATGCCATTCCCAAACTTCCCATTTCTATTGGGATCAGGCTCCAATGGCTCAGTCATTACAGCCCTATCTGCCACCTTGGCTCAAGCCAAGCCTCAAGTGTCTTAGAGTGGCTTCTTGTTGCTAGGACACATGTTGCAGCATGATATGCAGACATTTATCCTACCCATAACTGGGCTGACTCCAGAATGCATGACCCATATACCTCAACAAGGAGGGGCCAAGGGGAGAGGGTAGGTAATGGATGAGCCTAATAATGGTACCAAATTGACTGTATTCACTGAGTACAAAGCTAATTAATAAAATAAATAAATAATAAATAAATAAATAAAAAGAATGGCTGAGTCGCCTCAGCGCTTCGGTTTGGCTGTCTGTGGTGGGTTGACTCTGCCTGTGAATCGCAGAATTGTGAGTGTTCTGAATCAACATAAGGCAACCAGACGTTTAAGGGAAAAATGGCAGTTATGAAATACATTCAGTAAATACATCCAATTGTGGTCTCTCTCTTTAGTTTTGACAGTGGAAATACAAACAAATCAGCAGCACAATTAGTTCCCCATCCATGGGATGGAGTGTCTCACGATTTCCACTTGGGAACTTCCCTTTGCCCTGCCATGAGAATCCAGGTGCTGCGAGAAGAGTGCCAGTGATGGGAAGGTGGTTCTTCCCTCCTGGCTCTGCCCCCTCCATGGACCCACTGCATTCTCAGTCCCTGGAGTTGATGGACCTCAGCCCCACTAGTTGACAGATTTCATCTGCAATTAGCCCGTTTACTGAAATCATTTGGTCAGAACATTAAGAATGTTTCTCTAATGCAGGAGGAAAAGAAACACACTACGTAAAACAGCATTTGTCAGAAGAATTTATTTTCCATTAACACATAATACAAATAATACAGACAGGTAGAGATAGGATTCACATGATAATAAATTCAGCAGCATAATTATCACCAAGCATTTTGGACCGATGTAACTGACTTTATTTAGGAAGTAAGAGGAAAAATGTCTTTAAGACATCAGTGTAAACAGTGGTCCTTAGACGTAAGTGATCATTTAACTATTTATCAGCTGTGTACACTGAGTAAGCAATGTGATCTGTAAGCCTCAGTTTCCCCATTACAGTGCATTTAGTGGAGTGAGGCACATAGTCAGAAACCAACAGAAGCAAGAGATGTTAAAACGCCAAATACCAGAATGTTTTGAAGTTGTTCTAATCTCCGTGTTAACTGAGCCCAAAAGAGCCATGCCAATTGTTCCCAAATTTCAGTGAAACACCAAGCATCCTGAGCAGGATTTACAAAGCAGGTGCTCTAAACTGGTTTATGACCCTTGTCTCCTCAGCTACTCATGGGTATAATTATAATTATAATTATAATTATTATTATTATTATTTTCGTAATGCAGGGCAAAGTGAATCTAGCTGAGAAGGATCATTTTAGAAAGGCTTACCTCTCTTGGTATTGAGGAACTCAGGACATCACATAGTGGGCTTGTGGTATGTCTGGTGGGTACTGAGCAATGCAGTTGACAGAAACTGGATGGTACATGAGAAATGTAATGGGCAGTGGGTGGTTAGAGCTGGCTAACATGCTCTGTGGAGCCAAAATGAAGACTGGCTAGGAAGTAACTGCCATCTTAGATGGGGCCCCCGTGAGAGATGTCAGCAGAGAAAGAGGTGTTATAGGCCTTTCCTAGGATGCTGATGCCTCTTCCAACACTCATTTCATCATCTTCTCCCCTCACATGATCACCCCCTTAGAACTAGACCGCTGCTAATCAGATGACTTTGAGTTCAAAAGGAGAACTTTCCTGAGTAGACTTGACCTAATTAGATGCAACTTAAAAAAAAAAAAGGCACACTGTCCAAGAGAACCTGCCCTGCTGTACTGAAAAAACTCTATGAGTTTTGAAGCTGTAAACAAATAATGTGTGCCTGAAAAAAAGAGCCTCAGACCACAGGTGAGGGTCCAACTGTAGCCAATACCTTGACTCCAGCCTGATGAGATCTCAGACAGAGGACCCCACTGTGATTGAGCACTACAAATAATGAGACAGTACATTTGTTCTGTTTTAAACTGGCAAGTCTGTCAACATATCACAGTAACAGAAAACTAACATGAGTTGTTATTCTATGTTCCTGCAGAACAAGGAACCTATAGCAAAAACAGGTGAGAGGTTAGTAGATGCCCGGTGCTGAAGCAGGTGACATAGGTAGCTGGCCAGACCAGAGCCCAGAAGGGGACAGATCCTGAGTGGTGAGGTATCGAGGGCAAGCTCCACAGAAGCAGCTTCAGTTTTCTGTTGAGCCCACTGTATTGAGGCACCAACTCAATAATACCAGCCATGCAAGACCCTGTCTGTGCTCCTACCTTCCTCCTCTCCTCACTCCCCAACCTGAACCTGATGATGGCGGGGGGGGGGGGGAGGAAGCTGAGGATCAGAAATAAGCATGGTCAGCAAGCTTGGAGAATAAGGTAGAAACGTAACACTGAGAAATGTAGAAGATTTTCAGGATCTGCCTCTCCCCTTCTCCAGCTTCCCATCTGCAGAAGTGAGGCATCTATTTGCCATCACTACACCAAACTGTACCTCATAACAGGAATTGAGTCTAACATTTTTCTTTCCAGTTAAAGTGACTAGAAAAAAAATGTATTATCTGAAATGAAAGAAGCTACATTCAAGACTAAGCCAAAAAGAAAAAAAAAAAAAAAGACTTAACCAAGATTTTATCTGAGTGGAGAAGAACTAACTGATCAGGTTTACAAAAGCAATAGTAAGAAGAAAAAAGTTGCATTACAATGACATCAGACTAGTCAGTTCTTTGAACATAAGAGTTCATGGGATGTTAATGATGGTTCCACACAACAAGACAAAGCTTCCGATTTTTTGATAGAAATCATCAGTTGAGAGAATGCAGTGAGAAAATATTGATGTTAGCTGAGGTAAGCCTTGAAACTGGCACAGTAATACCAATGAGAAAAAATTCTGCCATCAAGTTGGGTTGAATTTTAGCCTAAGGAGGACCTCAGATTCTTGGTTCCATTTTTTCTTATTTGTTTGTGTGTTTGATTTTTTTTTTTTTTCAGTTCAGGGAATGAGATTGAGGGTTTTATAAATGCTAGGCAAGCACTCTACTGCTGAGTTATATCCTCAGCCCCTCTTAGTTCCTTCTGAAGTGAAAGAAGCTTAGGGTGTTCAATGCACTTTTAAGATTCAAATGTCAAAAGATTGTAACAGCTCTCCATCAGCCCGTCCACCCCTCCAAAGTGAAAACAGCTTCTTCATACCAGTAACCAAAAATTCTTCTAATTCTTCATTATTTATTCAGAGTAGATACATCCAAGATTTATCCTAGGCAAAATCCATAATTTACCTAAAGGCCATGGTCCTCACTTTTGAGAAAACTCCTCTCTGATATTTTTACTATAAGTTCTCTTCCTAAGATAAAAGTGAGTGCCTCTGGATGGTAAGCACACCCAGAGATACACAATCACTTCCCCCTTGAAGAAGCATCCTTGCAGCCGGGCGTGGTAGCACATATCTTTAATCCCAGCACTCCGTAGGCAGAAGTAGGAGGATCACCTTGAGTTCGAGGCCACCCTGAGACTACATAGTGCTTTCCAGGTCAGCCTGGGCTAGAGCGAGACTCTACCTCAAAAAAAAAAAAAAAAAAAAAAAAAAAAGAAAAGAAGCATCCATGCTTTGCAAAAAGTGAAAAGTGTGCGAACCTGGCAACACTGAATGTTTATTCCTACTCCCATGAAAGAAATAGCAGATGAGACTGATGGAACACAAGGAAACTGAGGTCCCAGTGAGCAGGTAAAGAATGAGCACTAGATAAGTGGGGTAAAAAGAAAGGCTGAGAATTGGGCTGGAAGTGGCGCAGAGAGACAAAAATGCCCTGAGAGTGGTGTGAGGACCTCACAAGCCTGCAGTGTCTACGGTGGCCCTGGTGAGGGCCAGGTCCGGAAAACAAGGCCCTGCACAGAGGATGCGTATCTCTCCTTGGAACAAGCCAAGTGGTTTCTAAAGACATCTCCCCCTTCTGAGCAGTTGACTTCCTGTTTGGAAGGTGCCAGATTTTACCAGTAAGTCATCTGAAGCCCATTTCTAGGTTTCAGCCTGTGTCCACGGTGACTATTGGGTATATTCCCTGCCTGAAATGTCTAAATCTAGGGCTACATTTCCTCTCCCTGGCTAAATCCTGGGCTACATTTAAGACCTAACTCAAAATCTACCACTCAGTAAAGTCCAAAAGCACATTGCTTCTGTCCAAATTCTTGTGAAATTTAGAGGGGAAGAAAGACATTGCCATGCCGAGATCATCTGCTCATCCCGACGCCTGGGTTGGAATGCTTCCGTTCTGTTCTAGTTGCCTCTTGCTGGGTAACAAACCCTCCTCAAAGCACAGTGACTTGAAACAGACATGTTATTGTACTCATTAATTCCATGTGTCAGGGACTTGGAAGGAGACTTCTGTGTTCAACCTGCTTATGGTCCTGACTGAGGTGACTTTCATGTCTGGGAGTGACTCAAGTAGCTGAGGCTGGAATCATTCACACTGAAGACATCTTCAATCACACACCTGCTTCCCAGGCTGTGATGGTTAATGAACAGCTTGACAAAAATTCAGCCAAAGCTGTCATCAGCTACTCTAGCACAGCAGGTCCAGGGCAGGCCAGCTTCAAGAATAAAAACACTGGCCAGGCATGGTGGCACACACCTTTAATCCCAGCACTTGGGAGACAGGTAGGATCACCATGAGTTCCAAGCCACCCTGAGACTACATAGTGAATTCCAGGTCAGCCTGGGCTAGAGCAAGACCCTTCCTCAAAAATAAAAAAATAAAAAGAAAATTGGCTACCTGCTAGCTGGAGGTCTGAGAGTATCACTCTGCTGTTGTCTCTAAGACCAAGCAGACATAACTTGTACGAATTCTAGGGCAGGTACATAGATTCCATCTCTTAATGGAAAGAGTGACCAGGATTTCACGGTTGTGTTTTAAAGCTACCACACTGAATCTTCACAGATGTGCTTTTAGAATGTTAGTCCTCCTCCTTCATAGATGGTGAAAACAAAGAAGTTAAGCAAGTTGATCTCTTGCCTAGAGGAAGGAGTCCAGGTCTGTTGCACTTCCATACCACCAATCTTCTTTTCATTCAAACTTACTGTCACCCTGAGTCATCACATTGACACTTACAATCCTACACTCTTCAATAGCACAGATAGCATCTTTTGTTTCTTGGCATACACACATGACCTAAATACCTAACTGATAATGAGATTTCTCCTTAAAATTAGCCAACTGATTATACTTTCACCTCCTCCTAAGAGCATTATACCCTTTATCTTGACTTCCCTCCTTAAACTGTATATGCAAATGGGTGAGACTGACACCAAGGCTACGCCTTCCCAGGGAAAGAGATGAAATTCAAGTAAACAAACAGAATGTGGAACACCCCTTACAGGAAAAATAGTAAATGTAAATTCACCATTCACTAATTCAATAAATATTAAGAAAGCACCTACTATGTGTTGACCATTTTTCTATGTCATAGAAATAAGTGAATTCCTTGTCCCAGTGGACTCAGTCCCTAGATGCTGAGAGGGACATTAGACAGAAGACACCGATATAATATCTAGTCACAATAACAGCTCAAGTAAAACAATGCATGGCAAGATCATAGGAACTAACAATATGCTGCATCAAACAGGGTGTCAGAGAATACAATTGAGAGGAGGGTGACAAAAAACGTGAGGTTAGAGAATCAATCAAGGGTCTGATGTTCAGGATCTAATCAATCCCAGAAAGAGTCTGACTTTTACCCTGAGTGTGATATGTAGGCATATAAGAGTCTAAAGCAATGAGGGAGGGTATGTGTGATATGATTTCATTTACATTTTCTAAAGTTAGTTTGTGATACTCTGAAAATAATTTGCTACAGTGGAGCATGGCAGATTAAAGACAGTCACAGATTTTTTGACACTCTTCTCATTGAGGAGTGGGGTCTATTTTTATTCCCCTTGAATCTGGGCAGGCTCTGTGATTGTTTTGACCAATAGAATATGGTGAAAGTGATGCTTTGCCAGTTTTCCCAGCCTATGCCTTAGAAAATTGACAGCTTCCACTTCCAGTGCCATGGAACAGTTACCCATGTACCTGCCTCCCAGGCTGTGAGGACACCCAGGTAGCTTTGAACACAGATCCCTGTGAAAAGGAATTGATGTTCCCAGAGACAGTCCTGACTAAGCTCACGGGCAAGAGCTGCGATGTGCCTGTCACATGAGGGGCCACCTGATGGATGTGGAGCAGCCTTGGGAAAGCTGCCCTAGGTGGTGAGGCAAGTAGAAACAAGCATTCTTCTTGACCACTGCTGAGGTTTTGACCCACAGCACTGTGGAAATGAGCTTCTTACACAATAGTCAGTAACAGGAACAAAGGACAAAAGGTGAAGCAGGAAGAGCAATGGGAAGGCTAGTGCAGTCATCTAGGTGTCCAATAAATGGCTTTGAGGTGCTGTCAGTAGACGGGGTGAATATAAAGGCTCAGAATGTCTTTTTACTTAGAAAGCCATAGTGACTATAGAAGGTTGCCTAAAATCCTGCATAGAAAGAACAGTGATTCCAAATTAATGGCAAAATGTTAAAACTTTAAGTGTTTTTACTAAATATTAGGCAGGTGCTATTGCTACCCATAGGGTAGATGTGATAAAACTGAGGTACAAAGGACTTAATTAATATTTGCTAGGCTTCTATTTGGGAAAAGTTGTTCTTAGTGACTTGAATACGAGTTGTTGAGCAACAAGACCCATATGTGTAACCCATCAATCACTGAGTTATACAACCTGCACTGTGATCTTGACTATTCTAGTAATTAGCTATATGACCTTTGGCAAGTTACTTGACCTTCTCAACTCAGTTTTGTCATCTACAAACTGAGGAGCATGAAAAATAAAACCTTTAAGATCTCTACACACTGTAACATCCTGTGGCCTCAAATGCCAGAATTCCTAGAATTTGGTATGTTTATTTCTGGAATTCAGAATGGATAACCTCAAGTGAATCATGAGAAATAAGAGACAGAAAGTTTATTAAAAACCCTCAAGACAGCCCAGGCCTGAGCAGGATATTAATGACTTGGAACTTTACAGCCACCCCCCTCAAGAGCCAGAGTCAGCTGCAGCTTGTCTCCCTCCTCTCCGAGTGTGGCAGCCCAGTGTGCAAGCAACAGCCTCAGGTTCATATAATGCTGAGTACACAACTTCAAATTAACTCTGGGGCCCATAGACTGGACAAGCTTATCAAGGACAGTAGAGAAATCAGAAGTATTAGGGGTGCTGGCCACAAGTCTGCCTCTCTAAGGCATTTCTATTACCCGAGCAAGTCACCAAAAATCATAGTAGTGGTATATTGTTTTGAGTTCCAAATGATTCTATGTATTACAAATTACTTCAGACTGTGAGGATACCACAAAGACATCTATGATTCCCACATAAAAGAGGCACTTTTACCTTCTCAAAGAAAGAGGAACAAGGATAGGGACAAAAACACACACATGCAGAAAGAGATTCTAAGATGTCAAGGAATCCTTTTTATCAATATGCAATTATTATTCCTCCCACCTCCTTAAAAAAATAAAACCAAAGCTAGCTAGCTTTCTGCATGCTTATTATGCATGCATCTTGCATTTGTATGATACTTTGATATGGTATTATGATAATATCATCTCTCCATTTCCACTGACAGGGAACTGCAGAACTGAGATTTGAGTTAAGACATTCAAACTAAAGTATGGGCTCAACCTCTACCCTATATTGCTTCTCTCCTGATCATATCTGTAAATGTCATGTGTTAATATAAGAATGAAGCTCTCTTGAGACCAAAAATCATGACACATGCCCCAAAGTAACCTGCAAATCAATTTTTCTGAAGTGGTCAGGTACTAGGAATCTTTTTGGAAGCATGCATGTCTTCACATGACGTGGAAAGACCTTGAGCTCTCCTTACACCCCAACCCTAATCCCCACACCCAAAGAGCAGGTTACTAGTGCCATTAGGCAGACTTCAGGATACAGATAGATCCACAGTGGGCATGCTCATTGTGCATTACAAGATTCCACACACTTTTTTTTTTTCTACTGCTAGCTTTCACATCTTTCACTAGTTCAGACCTGAAATGGCATGGTCATCTTGCCTTGGTCTCTGCCATTATTATTGTCTGTGGACAGCTTGGTGAGCTACACATGATCTCCTTAAAAATCTACCATCTTTCTGTCTGTATTTCCATTTTCATACATCTCAATGGTCAAGTAAGCCAGCCAGGGGCTACCTCAGACCTACTCAGCTTATTCTTTTTGCCACTCTCACTGGACAGTAGGTTTTGTTGGATGAGCCAAGACTTCCTTGGGAGCTGGCAACCACTGTATATTTTTGTCCTTTGGTTATGGGACTTCAGGATTCTCATTGCTCTGGACAAGGCTGATCATGATAGGCCCTATGTCAGTGGGTGGACTAGCAGTGTGTTTACAGCTCTCTTAGTTCCACGTTGCTCTCTGTCATGACTCCCAGCCTCTGTCCTTTTGCAAGTTCCATGCATCCTTACCTGAGCAGGCTTGCTTGTCTACATAGCATTTCCCTCCCCCAGTGCATTGTGGGTAAGCTTCCCTACAGAATCCGGAGGCCTAGGTTCTAGGTGCTTTCTTCTCCAACATGGTCATATGTGCCTGAAGCATTGCTTGTGTCTCCGTATCTAATGGTTTGTGCAAAACACTTCAGGGGCTTATGGAAGACTAGTCCTTGTGAACTCTGGCTGGGCTATCTGCACTAACCCAGCTTTAATTGGAGGCTTACATAAGGGACATTTATCTAGTCAGTAATAAAGTAACATTTGCTTTTCCATTTGTTATTTTTTCTTCCCCATGAATAAAGCTTCCTGGGAGACTTCCAACAGTATAAAAGTGACCAGAGCAAAGCAAACTGTGTTCACTCATAGGTCCCTTGGCTAGGTTACATCTTAATACCATCAAAGACTTCACCCCAAGTTTCCACCATCCTAATGCAGCTTTCATCACAGCTACACATTCACCTATCAAACATCAGCTCAGCTTGTTGTTTATTTAAAAAATGGTACTTTGTCTCCCATCTACTATTGTTTTCTTTCCTTCCTTTTTCTTTATTTTTATTTTTATTTTATATTTTTGAAGGTAGGGTCTCATTCTAGCCCAGGCTGACCTGGAATTTACTGTGCAGTCTTAGGCTGGCCTTGAACTCACAGTGACCATCCGACCTCTGCTTCCCAAGTGCTGGAATTAAAGGTGTGCACTACCGTACCTGGCCAAACTGAGTTTTACTAGCGTGATATCAATAGAATAGATGGGCACCCAGAAGTCTATGATCACCAAATGACCTTACACATTTTCAAAAGCACCAGAAGGAGCAGATACCAGCACCTCAGCCCAACCAGGGAACAATTAAGTGAGGCCATTTCAGGTCATGTAATTTAACTACTTCATGCAGAAGTACTGTTTGCAATTACCCCAAGATCTGTTCAGCAGTTTGTGTTATTCCCACCACTGGACATTTCTGAGCAGAGAGGTATCTCTCACCTTAACCTATTTCCTACCAATGTCATTAGTCTGCTCTCTCTGCCATCAAATGTGTCTAAGTCCTCCTAAAGTTGTTATTTCTTAACTATTTTGAATTTATCATGCCCAATAATAGGTTAATAGATCTATTACATGTTGGGCTGCTACAGTCCTATAGAAAAACTAAGCTCCTCAATTTGATCCAGAACTTTCCCATGGGCATGGTTTCCAGACCTCATGCCATTTTGTTCACTCGCCCCTAGATGTCTATAGATTGTCAAAGCTCTTTTTTAAATGGGCTACCACAAGGGAACACTATTCTAGATAGGCTGTGGTCATCACAAAGTAGAGCAGGATCTTTTCCTCTGTCAAAATGAATGTTAACACTTCTTCAGGGACATCTATAATTGTGTTACATTTTTCTCAGTGGCTTTCTGCTTGCAGGAAGTCAAGGAAGTGACATTAAAAGGCAGGAAGTGGGCTGGGGAGATGGTATAGTGGTTAAAGGCACTTGATTGCAAAGCTGGCCAGTCTGGATTTGTTCCTTAGTACCTACATAAAGCCAGATGCACAAAGTGGCATGTGCATCTGGAGTTTGTTTGCGGTGGCGAGAGGCTCTGGTGCACCCATGCATACATATTCTCTGCGGTGGCGAGAGGCTCTGGTGCACCCATGCATACATATTCTCGCCCCCCCACAAATGAATAAATAAATAAATACATTTTAAAGGGAGAATATAAGAAAATGAGTTGGACACTGACTCCTTACATCACTGAGCCCATGCTTTTTCCATGTTCTAAAATCTCATTTTTCAGTCCACACATGTGGTGGGATTATGCTTTCCTGGGCAGCATTCTGTAACTGGTGAGAGATGGGATGGACGTATAGAAGCAAACCAAGTGGAACATTAACATGAGCTTCTAACAACATTTTATTGGCCTTCGTCCATTCAGTTGGAATATTTTAAAACTTACCCATGAAGAGAGTAATAAATTTGTCTAGATAGTGTACTTGTTCACTACTTTATAACCAGCTAAGTGAAATTAAAATCCACAAACTATTACCTTAAAAACATGTGTTTATGGATGCCACACCTAATTCTAATTGAATCAGATTCTCTGAGGAGGCCCTGATATGGCCTTTTTTTTTTTTTAACCAACTCCCCAAGTGATTCTCAAGGGACATCAATGTTTGAGAACCAGCATTTTATACAACTTTCATTAAACCATTCTCCACACTAGAAAATTAGACAATAAAGTCCAGAAAGTCCCTTGGGTATAAATTCTCCAGTTATGTAAAAGCAAATATTTTTTCTTCTAGTCTTTGAGAATTACTAGGATGAAGAAAAAAAAAAAGAAAAGAAAAGAAAACCTACAGAACATCAAACAGTGGTTAAGCAATAGTAGTCATAATACCCTGTCTTTTTCACTTGGTGGGAAAAAGGTTGATAACAGCTGATTGGGTCTATGGGACTAAAGATAAGAAGATCAAAAGATCTGAATAATTGCTAGTCACCTTTCCCTGGGCAAACGATATTATTACAGTCACTATCAACAGCTCAGCCTCAGACTTCTCTATGATTTAGTGACCTGAAATGGAACAGAGTTCAAAATCAAGATGAGGCTCTCTAGGGAAATAAAACTTAACCATAAACTAGTGTGTAGTAAGTATAAAGACTAGGCTTTGCCTCCATTGAGATAAAGAATTGTTTCTCAATCTTTTATTTTCTTGATAAGACTGGCTTTAGACTACATTTTCCACCTTCCCTTTGGTTAGTTATGACCATGTGATAAAACAACTGGCCAATGGCTATGAGTTAAAATTTTGTAGCCCATTTCCAGGTTTAGGCCATAAGCAGCTCTCATACTATTCTGGTCTCTCACTCTCTCCCCAGTACAACAAGTTTAGAAGTCAAAGATTTCAGTGATTTAAAAGGGACAGATACCTTCAAAAAGAGGAAGGTGCCTAGCTCACTGACTCCTCATGTTGGAAGCTATGAAGTTGAAGTATGACATGCATAGTAATGTATAAGCAAGAAATAAATTTTTATAGTGTTAAGAAATTTAAATTTGGGACTTATTAAAGTTTCTAGCATTATCAGAACAAATAGAATTATTATGGGAATTAAGGTAAAATGATGAGCTCTTTGTACAGAAAAAAGCATCCCTTATGGTAAACTAGCTGAAAAAAATAGATACATGCATATGTACACATGTACAGATGCATGCAACCCATGCACATGTATGTGGAGGCCACAGGATAACATCAGGTATAGTCCTCTATCACTCTTCCTCCTTATTTCCTTGAGACAGAGTCTGTCACTGAATCTATTTAGACTACACTGTCTGACCAGCAAACACCAATTTCCTATCATAACTCCTTCAGTGCTGAGCTGGCAGGCATGTGTGGCCATGCCTGGCTTTTTATGTGAGTGCTGAGATCTAATTCAGGTCCTCCTGATTGAGCAGAACTCTTGCCCACTGAGCCTTCTCTTCAGCCCTTGAGTTCATATTGCTAGAGTTCCAATAATTTATATTGCCTCCCATAGTAATCCAAAAATTTCTATTTGGTTCAAAATATTTTTCTTTATGCATAAATATATTTATTTGCATTTGAAAAACATATTAAAACATTTAGAGAAATATCTCCAGAAGGAATTCCTTAAACAAATAGTGTTGAAATTGACCAGTTTCTCTTCTAAATCTACTCTTCTCTTACTCCAAAGTATCATAACTTTTGCAGTTAGAAATTTTTTTCCAGTCTTTCTTGCAGGTAGGCTAGTTAGGACCAGGTGACTAATTTGTCTTCTGTGAAATGTGGATGGAATTTAAAAGGTAACTACTTTCAATCAGATAAAACATATGTTAATGTAAATGACACGCAATGATTTTCAGAGCTCCTGGCAAGCAGGTGCACACACTAAATGTTAATCTTTTCCTACCCTATTTAATTTTGGTTATAAACTCAATACAATATGTTTAATATGGTATCTTCTGAGTGTACAAGAAAATATGAGGACTTGATCTTTCCTGCTTGGTGTTCCATAGGCCATGTTTTTCTATTTGATGCTTGTTCCAGGTCTACATGAGACCCAACACAGATATTGTACAAAATGTGTTTTAACCTGTCATCATTTACTTCTTTCCCTTTCTTAAACTTAAAATTTATATTCACATTCAAAATTTTATGAAATAAACTAGCACAATTTTTGTAATTAGGAAAAAATACAGAGAAACACAGTTGTAAAATCTCACAGTTCTTTTTGTTCTTTCTAGTACACACATACACACACACACATATGTGTATACTAAAAGAACTAAAAGAAAAAGACACAAGTTAACTAATATACATATAAATCTATACATGTGTACAGTTTTCAGATATGACTCATATAACATAAAACTCACCTCTTTAAATTGTGCATAAAGTGATTTTAATGCATTTTCAGTTTTCAACCATCTGATTCTATAGTTTTTCTCACTTCAAAAAGAAATTCAGGAAAAAAAAAGAAATTCAGTATCTATTATCAGTTGTTTCCTCTTCTCTCCTCTGCCCAGCCTCTGTCAACCAATAATTCACTGCCTATCGTTCTACAGTTGCCTATTCTAGGAATCTCATAGGAATAGAATTACTTGCCCTATTACCTTTTGTATATTCCTTATTTTGCCTTCTTTTATTTAACAATGATTTGAAGGCTTGTTCCTGTTGTAACATGCATCAGTTCTTTATGCGTTTTTAAGGCTGCATTATATTCTATTACGTGGATATGTTCATATGATAAAGGATGAATAATCCTTTATCAATAAGGTGAGTGACTTGACTTATCAATTTCTTAATATAACACCTTAATCTTACCCCACTGAACAAAAAACATTCCATTGAATGAGATGCACCCTATTGCTTCATCCAACCATCTAATTACTATCTGGCAATAAATAATATTTCTACAGATAAACCTTACCAATTCTCCCCCACTTTAATAGGCAGCCTGAATGACACCATCCCTAAATTTCATTGTGGTGGGCCGTAAGTGTAGATATGGGTTGGAATAGATCAGCGATGTGGGGGTAGGCAGAGGCTGCTTTCTTAAACCACCTACCATGCAGGAAAGCATATGCCACTAAACATGTCTGTTGCTCTCCAAATACAATGATTAGCCCAACCAAGGGTAGATGTAGGTCACAGACTGAGATGTAGCTCTTGTCTTTCCCAGACCTGAAGCGGCCTGAGGCAGTACTCTCCCAGGCCTAAAAGGCTGAATATAAATCATGCTTGTTGGCAATTCCTGCTGACGTGCTGCCTGACACATGGCTAAAAGCCCTTCTCAGAGCTGAGAATAAATTCCAAGACAGCAATGACAGCTATAACAATGATGCCACATGTTAAAGTGTTTAAAAGCCCTCAACAGGAGTAGTCATTCAACACAACATCCTTTACTCAGATAGACGCTGCACACAGCAAGACAATGGGGAGCCAGGGATGCTAGGCTACAGAAGAAAGGGAGAAGAAAGATTGTTCCGCATCATACTCAGGGCAAGTGTTTAGATGAAGTGGCCCCTGTTCCACCCTCACCTCTTCTATGCAAAGGGATCATGTTCTTCTAAGGCATTTCAGTTGTGAGCAGATGTCTACTGTGCAAGAAGAAAATGAGACAAAGGGGGATAGAGTAGGGCCTGAAAGAGCATAATAAACACAAATTATGCTGCCTCCAGTAGACCGTGCAGCTTTCATCCGCAATCTGGCTTATTCCACGTGATTTGCTTCTAAAGAACTCAGGTTCTTTCTGGGATAGGGCGCTGGGTTAGACAGACACTACTTCCTGGGGGTCAGCTTCTGTGGGGTATCCAGTTGGGAACATGAGCTCCAAGAGCATTTCTGAGGCTCAAGAATTTTGCCTAAGAAAGAGTAACAAAAAGGAGAGGGCTAGCCAGCCTCCCTGAAGGGGTCAAAACTGTCCCTTTATAGCAATTTTCCATGGCAAGAATTTGCTAGGAACTAACTTTTTAAACCAATGAAACTGTGGTGTGTGTGTGTGTGTGTGTGTGTGTGTGTGTGTGTGTGTTCAAAAAGCTGTTTTGTGAAGGGAACATGCCTTGAGACTCACAGGGAGACTTGGCAACATGGGACAAATGAAGGGACCTTCTTGAGTCAAAAGAGAAAAAAGAAAGAAAGTCCCTGGTGTGTGCTGGCTCAGACATAACTCTGCAAACTGTCCTGGGATGGGGACCATCTGGACAAAAATATTCCTACCCCTGCAAACAAAATATGAGCTAGAAAACAGGAAAAACACACCCCCACACATAGAGTCAAGCCAAGAAGCCAAATGACTGAAGGGCGGGAACGCCACACCATGCCAGAAAAAGAGGCTCAGAATGCAGGGACACTTGGGGTGCTGGACAATACCCCTCAGAATGCTCCAGGAGGAGGAAAGGACATGGGTCCGGTTGTCTTCAGAACCATAGAAAGCTGACTGAAGGAGATGAAGAAGACAGGAAATTGAGAAATTTCCATTTTTATAACCATTTCCATGCTTTCTCCAAGTATTCTGGAACTGCCTAAAATAAGGACTATTTCCTGGTTGGCTTTGAATAATAGAATGGCTATTTCCTTCCTGGGATTCATTAGTGTTGAAAACCCTAGGAGGTTGAAAGGGTGGAAGATTTTACCTGATAATTCAGATGAATTCTCTAGTTACCACACATTAAGTTAACATGCAGGGCAGCCATAAACAGGCAGGGAGTTTTCACCCTCATGAGTAACTACAAACATAACTGTTTTGTTGTTGTTTTTAGTTAACTACTGGTTACTCGAACACTTTTAAAGGTTCTGTTGGACTATACTCTAAATTGATAGGTTAGTTTCAAAGACAGTCACTAGTGCTCTATAGGAATATGCAACTATGCCTGTTTGGTTATTTTCATGGCCTTTGTTTTCCAAGGACCGTGAGACATCAGATTTTCCATTCTTGAAATAGATATAGGAAAGCTATCTGTGATTTTACTTAAGGTCAAACCTGAAAACCTTGCTTTCCCATCAGAGCAGTGAGGGCAAGCCTTCTCCTTTACCTCAACAGTAAGCACCCCACTCCCCATAAATCACTTCAACATTCATTTCTCTTCACCCTATCTTTGAGCTATGTAATCACTGTCTTCTGCCAATCAACAGCCCACCTGTATCCATTTTAGAAACCTATTAGTTACGGACTTATTTCCAGAACAGCTGTCTATAACTTGTGGTCCACAATTCTGCTCAGTGGTCCAATGCCCTCATTTGATAGAGGTGAAGTAAAAAGGATGTTGACTGATGCATGCCAAACAAAACAACTACGCACAGACACATTGGGAGTGGCTAATCCAGACCACAGGATAATGTCCAGCTATTATCAGATCTTTAAAAAAAATAAAATCAATCCATGTGTCCAGGCAAGAAACTTTGTGGTCCCGTTGCTAAGCATCACTTTCCAGTTAGGAGTATCTCTTTCATCAACAAGCCTCCATTGTTTCTCAATACCTTTTTTTCTAAAGTGTGTGCGTGTGTGTATGTGTGTATTTCTCATCATCTTCATCTATATGTAAGAGATGAAAAGACATAAATACTTTAGGTTATTTGTGAAAAAGAAAGTGAAGAAAGTTAGACCTATGACAGTGCATCTTTATTTTCTCTTTTCTTTTTTTAAAACTTAAAAAAAATTATTTATTTGAGAGAGCAAGAGAGGGAGGGAAAGAGGCACACACACACACACACACACACACAAAGAGATGGAGAAAATGAGTGCACCAGGGCCTCCAGCCACTGCAAATGAACCCCAGAGGCATGTGCCACCTTGTGCATTTGGTTTACGTGGGTCCTGGGGCTTTACAGGCAAACACCTTGACCACTAAGCCATCTCTCCAGCCCCTATTTTCTCTTTTCTTTCTCCCTGTCTTTGTTTATCTCTTATACATTTCCTCTCTCTCTCCCCTTTTTATTTATGTGAAACTTTTCCCATGACAAATATGAAAACGAATCTATTAGATTAGTGATGCAACTGGCTGAGTACTTTGCCTAGCATATATGAGACCCTGCATTCAATCCCTAGCACCATGAAAACTAAAACACAGAGGAAAAGAAGGAAGAGGAAAATTAATCCCATATCAAAAGATAAAAAGCAGATTTCCTCCAGTCAAGAACTCTCATTCTTACTCTACCACCCCCTTCAAACTTTCCTTTGTTTGCAGAGACCATTAGACTGTGTCCTGAAAACCCACCGAAGAGCTGGTAGCTTTGTTGGTACAGAAGAAAGCCTGGTGGCTAGGGCAAGGATGTCAGGAGACTCAAATGCCAGTTAGAAATGGAGTTCAGACTCTGCTCCTCTCTATATTAGGAACCAGAAGAACCAAGATGGAATAGGTGCTCAGGAACTTCTTGGAGTGAGTCAGCCTGGCAGCAGGCAGTGGCTTAGCTCCTACATTCCAATGACAGGTTCTCTTACTGTCTGATCCCTATACCAGGGTCTACTGGGGCTCCAGAATTTGTAAAATTACTTTTACAAGTGATTTCTATTAGTCTCGCAAAGTTCTAATTTCATATAAAAGTCCTAAGTTTTTTTTTTTTTTCTTAGAGAAAATACTTTTAAAAAGGTTATAAAATAGCCGGGCGTGGTAGCACATGCCTTTAATTCCAGCACTTTGGAGGCAGAGGTAGGAGGATCGCCGTGAGTTCAAGGCCACCCTGAGACGACAGAGTGAATTCCAGGTCAGCCTGGACTAGTGTGAGACCCTATCTCGAAAAAAAAAAAAAGTTATAAAATATAGTCAATTTTTCATAGGTCAGCTATATAGCAAACACCTTTAATATTATTCAGCCTTTTGCTTTGTAGGCAAGTCCCACAGTAAAGACATAGGACTAGCATTCTGTAAGGAAGGTATTTTCATGACTATGACAGTTAATCTTATCAACTTGATGGAATTTTGAATCACCATAGAAATAAATCTTTGAGCTTGTCTGTGAGGGAGTTTCTAGATTAGATTAACTGAAGTGGGAAGACCCATTCTACCCATGGGCATTCCATGGGATAGGATACTGGACTGTATCAAAGGGAGAAAATGAGCCCAACACTAGCACTCATCACTCTGCTTCCTGACTGCAGATGCAATGTGAACAGCTGTTTCATGCTCCTGCCACCATGCCTTCCCTCCCATAACGAACTATATCCCTTTGAATTGTGAGCAAAAATATGCCCTTCCTTCCTGTGATTGCTTTTAAAAGGTAATTTGTCACAATATCAAGAAAAGCAACTAAGCTGGGCGTGGTGGCGCACGCCTTTAATCCCAGCACTTAGGAAGCAGAGGTAGGAGGATCATCGTGAGTTCGAGGCCACCCTGAGACTCCATAGTGAA
Organism: Dipus sagitta; assembly: GCA_036346955.1. Taxonomy (NCBI): domain Eukaryota; kingdom Metazoa; phylum Chordata; class Mammalia; order Rodentia; family Dipodidae; genus Dipus; species Dipus sagitta. The sequence continues at coordinate 92,271,632 of CM070774.1, read as the reverse complement.
TCCCAGGTCAGCCTGGGCTAGAGTGAGACCCTACCTCGAAAAACCAAAAAAAAAAAAAAAAAAAAAAAAGAAAAGAAAAGAAAAGCAACTAATACAATGTCAATTCAGGAAATAAGAATTAGTTCAGTTTTTACTTTTTAAAGTGATTGTTATAGCATGTACATGAGATATAATCACTGCAAACAAGTAAACTTTATGAATTTGGCCTAATTCAAGTCTTAACATAGTGCTGCTCCTAAGGGTACACATTTCATAAATTTATCTTCTTTACAGTTTCCCAAGTTAGGTTAAGTTTCTTTGTTGCATAAAAAAATTTATATATTGAAGAGATGGTGAAACTAAAGTAAATATTTTGTTTTGCAAAGGAAAAAAACTAATCCCCAAATAACCCAACTTTACTTCTTTTCTTTTTGTAATCCTCAAATAAAACCTTTAACTGTTTTTGTTTGTTTGTTTGGTTGGTTTGATTCAGGTATAGTTTGGCTTTTGATGCTAAGGACAGAACCAAGGCTTCACATATATAGGCAAGCATTCTACTATTACTGAGGTCCATCCTGAGCTTCTATTTTTTTAACTTTTACATTTGACTTTTCAGTTCTTTTTTTTTAATTCCTTATAATTTTTTATTTATTTACTTGAGAGAAAAAGAGGCAGGCAGAGAAAGAAAGAGAGAGAGAGAGAGAGAGAGAGAGAAGCAGAGAGAATTGGTGGACCAGGGCCTCCAGCCCCTGAAAAGGAACTCCAGACACATATGCTATCTTGTGCATCTAGCTTATGTGGGACCTGGGGAGTTAAACCTGGGTTCTGTGGCTTTGCAGGCAAGCACCTTAACCACTAAGCCATCTCTCCAGCCTTACCTTCCAGTTCTTATATATACTTCATACTAAGTATCTGTCACCATGGTTTCCATATTAATCTTCTGTCTAACTTTCAATGATATGGTCAACAGTGTTTAAGTTTCTATTTAGCCTTCCTGGTAATAATTGGTAGTCCATTGAACTGATGCACCATAGTTAACTATGACATGACTGTTGGTATAGTGACAGACCCAGCATCAAGCAAAGCTCTGAGCTATAAGGCCAGATTCTACAGGTCTGCTCTTGGAAGACTTCTCTATTATATACTAAAATACTTCTTGTCTCATATTAATAGATCAAAGACAAGAGGATTATAAGGCCACACCTGACATTTACAAGGTTGGAAAATATGAGTGGTGAGTGGCGTACAAAATCTGTACCATAGAGGCACTCTTAGGCTTACTCTGGCCTCTAAACACAAAGACTATTGGGGATGTTACCCTATATAGCCCCATTGTTCGGTTATTACTTGAATGACTCCTAGGTCTTAGTCATTGTCATAGCCAAGTCATTCATATTTATCTCTAGTCCCACTTCCAGGAAAATATATGTCACAAGTGACTCAGTTAGAAAGTTAACCTCCTCTCTCTTTTTAAGCTTACTTGCAAGCATAGAGAAATAAAGAGAAGAGAGACAGACAGAGAGAATGAGAATGCCAGGGCCTCTGGCCACTGCAAATGAACTCCAGATGCATGTGCCCCTCTGTGCATTTACATGGGAACTGTGGAATCAGACTCAGGTTGTCGAGCTTTGCAGGAAAGCACCTTAACCACTGAGCCATTGATCCAGCCCTGCCAGCCTCTTTTTTAGATGTGTATAAATTGAAAACAAACTCACATGATTTAGAGGTAGACATTTTTAAGTGAGTAAGAAATATCTAAAATTATACACCACTTTTGTTTGGCATTCTGTGTGCATTTTAATATTCTGAATGAACCTTTTGTTACCTTCTGAAATATGAGGCTGCCAAGTATGCATTTCAAAATGCCTAGACCAGGACTTTTCTTCCCTCAGAATTGGGTTTGCAAAGGCAGTGGGAGGTTATTTCAATTATGTTCCACATATGCTTAGAGGGTTTTGTCAATAGGAGTCTAAAAATTTCTCTTCTTAGAAACATTGCTTTGTGCTCTCCTCTTACGGATACTCTCTGTCATTCCTGCTCTAAAGCATGCAAAATAATTCCAGCCTTCCAAGGCCATTTGCACCTTTCCAATGCTCGTAGCAGGTACATGGGCTATATAAATACTAACGAGGAAATCAGTCTCTGAAAAGTGCTAAATAATCACATTGTTGGCGCTCTAACAGCAATACAAAGCACTTTCATTTTCACAAGTACATTTTGAATGTAATAAAATAAAGAGTGTTAGTTAAACAGAGACATTTGCACCCTGGGAAGTTGTAGAACTATTCAAAGGTAACATTGATAGAGGTTAATATATAAAAAGGGCTGTTAGGAACAGATTATTATTATTAAGTTGAAATATACTTAGGTGTTTCAAAAAGGAATAAGTCTGCTGTCTTATTATGATAGGTCCTTAAGTTCTTGAATGTCTAAAATATACAAATTTAAGATGATTAGTACATATCATTCAATGAAACCTGAAGTGCTTACAGCATGACCCACTTTTCTCCTTTTTCTTTTCTTAACTTTCCCTTGCAGAACATGCAGTTGGTATGTTCCAGCTAGGATAAGAGATTAGCTTGAAATGAACATTGATTCTCAGCAAGAAAACATGCAAAGAATAATATCTATTTCCTGGTTGTCACCAAAGCTCACAAGTCATGAAAGAAATATAATCCTAGTCTTTGACTCTGCCTATGAGACTTATTGTTGGCACTTAAGATGGAAGTTCTGCTGCAACCATGAACACGAACTACCAGGAGCATTTTGTGTGAAAGATAAGTTCATTGTAGGCTTGTTCCACACTCCTTCAGGAAAAAGTTCTAAAGCCGCATTTTGACACTTTTTTTTTTTTTGAAAATTCTGTTGACTTTTGAAATCAAAAGCAATAGAGAGCACATGTGGCTAAAGTATTTAATTTGGGAAATTCTCCTTTTTCCCTCCCCATGCCCTTTAACTTCACTTCTTATACAAGAAAAATTCAAAGATACATCAGACTCCTTTGGTACTTAATGCCATGATGACTGAGCCTAAAACAGTTTCTTTAAAAAAAAAAAAGAAAAAGAAAAGAAAAAAATACTCTACTTGCCAAAGTCATTGCATAACAGAGAGGCAGGAAACATCTCTAGCATTGTCTCTGTTCTGCTGCTGTCTCAGTATCTCCTTATTCTGGAAAGAATTTTTCTGTAGTGAAAGCTCAAAGCTCTAAGATATTGGAGAAAAATCTTCAACACTAAATAGAGTTGTGGGCTTTGGGACTTACAAACACTTCTACTAAGTCATAGGTTAAGATTGTCTGACCAACAACCCTAGTGATTCTTGATTTTGTGTGATGCTCCTTTATCTCAATTACAAAAATATTAAGTTTATCAAGCAAATATCTCAGCAGACCTTAGGGAAATGGGCACATTGGCCTAAAACAGACATGATATCAATATATGCCTTTGACACTTATTAACTATTTGATATGTGATAATTACTTAACTTCTCAAAGCCTTGGTGCCTATATCTGCAAACTAGGATAATTGTATATATGAGATTGCTGTATTTTAAGAACTTAAGAAAATGCTTGTGAAGTAGTTTACTTAGGATTTAACATGATAAGACAAAAATATGTTGGTTATTTTTTCATTTTATTTGTTTTTATTTTTATCACTCACATTGATCAATGATGATCACTTACTCAGCACCAAATGACTATACTCTCTACCCTTTTTCCCCAGATCACTTCAGATGGTCTGCTACTTTATAATTTAATTTTAAATTACTTGTTTAAAATTTTCACCTGAATTGTAAATGCTCTTAAGTAAAGGATTATTTATATCTTACACTTTTTGTGATTTGAATTATTTGAAGAGTAAATTACTTATTGAACATCTGTGAGATACAGAGTGTTCCACACTCTGTCAGTTAACAGAAGTGATTCTTGCATATAAATATTGTCAGAAAGTATACCTGGCTGAAATTATCTTTTCACAATTTGGTACTCATTTTGTAGAAGGCTCATGTTTAAAATATTGAAACACTTCACTTGGTATAAGTTTATACTTAGGCAAATCTCTGTTGGAGTGAATGTAAACATCTTCTTGATGGGAGCAGGAAGTTCAAGCTCTGTTATAAATGTTCATGAACAATAAACACAAAGTAATAAAGTTATCATCATTTCAGTGTGGGTCTGCAGGGAGCCTGAGATCCACCATCATATAATGTTCCATTTCAGATACTGTTAATGAGCATCTGTAGGAATTGAGTTATAATGTCCCTTTTCTGAAGATTTGTAACATGACATGAATTCCCCATCAATGTGAGCCTCATGTTAGCATCCAATTTAAAACATAACAAAAATGACATTGTTGCTCAACTTGTTTTATCAGCTGGTGATTTTGTTGTAAGATTATGATGACGAAGTTATTTCAGCAGAATCAAGAGACTTTTATGCTACCATTATTCTTAGATTTTTTTTTCTTGTCACTATCATGTCTGCTGGGAAGACAGACTGTGGCTAGTGGAGACCATGAGTTGTTATATTAGATCATTCTCAGAGGTCATGTAGTTCCTCAATATCTACTCTTTTAAAAAAGTGTCTATTTTTCAAGAACTATGGTTATCAATTGTTGTCCACCACTTCCGGAAATTCAAAAAAAAGTTTGTAATTTTGGTTCTTCTTTTAATAAATTGTTTCTTTCCCTAACCCCAAAGTGTTTCAAATGGACTGATCTATAATCAAGGTGAGGATACGGTTTGCCTACTGCTAAGCTATGCATACTGCTCTTCATAAAGGTATTTCTAAGCATGTGATTTATTAAAAAAATATTTTTGCACATTTTAGATGTCTGAAAAAATGTACTCAGACCAAACTCATCAAACTTTCCAGTCCAAAAGCAGGCATGGTAACACATGCCTACTATTCAGGAGGCTGAGGCAGAAAAATCACAAATTTGAAGCCAGCCTGGGAGACATAGGAAGTTCAAAACCCTGGGCTACAGAGTGAGACCTTGTCTCCAAAACACACACATGCATGCATAAAAAACAGACAAACAAAAGCCAAGAAGACTGTATCCCACACCACCCACACAGCCATGTGGCAAGCATTTTATTACATGCTATAAAGCAAAATAATGAAAGTTATTTAAACATACCTAGAACTTTGCAATAACTTGGAAATTAATGATCTTCATTAACTTTCATAGTGAAACTAAGTATACCATGCAGAGGTGTGTGTGTGTGTGTGTGTGTGTGTGTGTGTTTGTGTGTGTGTGCACGTGTGCCTAATATTTGTTGTTTGGACAACAGACCAGCTTCCATGATTTGCTTGGGAGGAAGAAGCCAAATATAAATTTGCTTTTTGTCCAGAATAAAAAATAAAAATAAATATAAGGCCATACAAGGGTCTCATGATCACCATACCTAGAGAGAGAAGTGTTCCTCAGATTGTTTTATACAATAATTGCAATTGTTAAAAGTTGAGGGCTGGAAAGATGACTCAGTGGTTAAGGCACTTGCTTGCAAATGTGTAACAATCTAGGTTCTATTCCCCTGTACCCACATAAAGCCAGATGCACAAAGTTGTGCATGCATCTGAAGTTCATTTGCAGTAGCTAGAGGTCCTGGTGCACCCATTCTCTCTCTCTCTTTCTTTTCTTGTATATAAATAATAAATGCTTTTTTTTAAAGTTGATGGCTTTGTAAGCTTCTACATAGTACCTGTTACACAATAGACATGCAATAAATAATAATTATCATCTCTCACCATTCTAAAGTTAAAAGTTAAAGTTAAAAGTTAAAGAATAGGAAAAACAAAACATTCAAGCTACTGTGGTCACAAGACATTAAAAGGTCAAGCTGGAACTGAGATAGAAACCACCTTCCTGCTGGCTGGATAGCTATCATAGTGCTGGAAAGTGTTGTGGGAGCTGCTTAGTGTGAACAAGACACAGATCCTACAAAGTACAAAATCAACCAGCCAGGCAATATGCACACACCAGTGCAATAGTGGCACATAGGTTAAGGGGCAATCAACTACTCTCTGATTGGATATTAGGCCCATTCAGTGGAAGGGAATTCATGCCTGTTACTGAGAACCAAGTGAGAAGCCTATGACTTAGAAGGTCATAGACCCTAGAAGGAAATTTTCATTATATTTTGGATGTAAAGAGAGGTTAAGCCTGTCAAAAAGCCTTCTAAATGTCTATGTTTACCACCTTTGATCCATGCTGTCCTCACTCTTGGTTATAGAATCTGCTTTTTACAGATGAAAACCAGGGAGTGAAAACCTAGGAGACCCATGACCCATCATTATAGCAAGAAAAGAAAGCTGACTGTCTAGTACAAAACAAGTTATCTCTATCATACCTGACAGGACCTAGGGTATATTACAGAAGAAATGGCAGATTGAATATGAATGTTTCTCTCACTGCTAGCCTGAGAACCTCCTCCAGGGAGAAAGTGGTAGACACTGAGACTCAAAACTTATAAAAGTAGAAAATTAGAGATTTCCCAAAGTTCAACACTAAAGACTTATAACATGTCCTCCAGGGCTCTGGGAACATTGCAGAAAAGGGAGAGGAAAGAATGTAAGGGACAGTGTAAGAAGGTTTACTCTCAGGCACCGTGTCCCCTTCTAGGGACAAACAGGTGAATTCCTGGCTCCACAGTGATTACCAACAACCCCAATAGGGTAGGCCTCAGCAGAATCGGACAAGGACACAAAAGGTGATAAGCCAATGGAAATATGAACAATTTGCAATATGTTCATATACTAAAGTTCTCAATAAAAATTAAAATAAAACTTTAAGTTACTTACTTCCCACCTCATGCCCTCACTTTGTCAGTTAAGAAGTTCAGGGCTAGCTTCTAGAGAACAGAGATTGCCTGCTTTATTCACAGCAAAATCTCTAGGACCTAGAAGAGTACCTGCAACATAATAGACATTCAATATATACTTGTTGGCCAGCTAACTAGCTCTTCACTTCCTCCTTCAATCAATCCTGTCTGTTTATCCTCTCCCCATCTAATTGCATCTTAAATCCAAGAGACAGAACAGGACAAGAAACAGAGAGGAACATGGGTAGGGGCTTGGAATCATGTACTCGGGCTTGGATTGCATGGTCTTTTTTTAGCTCTTACTAAATCATCTGTAAAAGCATTAAAGATTAATGCACTAATGCACTATTAGGACTTGACTGTTCATTATGGTAAATGATGCTTTGTTCGAAATTTGTAAATAAAAAATAATTTCTCAAACTTCTCAGAGGTTTCCATCTAAATCAATAAGACCTTGGAATCATTCAGAGTGGCAGGAGATTCAGATGGTAACATTTTAAAATGCAAATCAATATAGGAATCCCATTTTTAAAAAGACTGGAAAACAGTATAAGTTTAAAAGAACATTTAGGTTTTTATTTTCTGATACAAAAGTTAAGCAAGGTACAGTGTACTCAATCACGTCAAAGGGTTATTCATCTCTATGTTAGAAAAATATCATAGGCTAAGATGTCATGATATTGCCAGGTTTATAAATCACCCTTGCTTTACTCAATCATTTAAAAAATGTTAAGAGTTGATCCTCTAGTCTTCATAAAGAGAGATAAACTGCTCCACAATAAAAGATATTATGCACACACAGTGGTATTTAAACATACTTATACATAATCATATATATACCTAAATTATAAAAAAAATTAATAATATTTTAAGATAAACCAGAATACACAAGAAAAGCTCAAACTTGATTTCTAGATAATGCAGTACAAATATTCTGTTGGCACTGTGGGAATAACACAAAATATATAGTAAGATGGTGTTAGAGCACTATTAACTAACATACACATACACACACACAACACATACACACAAAACACATAAAATTTTTATCCATGTATATGATGTATTTTTATCCTAATACCCTCCCAGTACCTTCTCTCCTCCTCTTCATTCCCCTTACACTGAGTACTTCTTTTTCACAATTAGACCCTCTTCTACTTTGTTGTTGTCTTCTTTTCTTAATTTATTCATGTGACCCACTGCCTTTAATTAGGGTTGCCTGAATAAACATGGGTGGGAATTATTTACCAGAGCACATGCAATTTACCTGTGACTATACTGCAGAAAGTGTCTTACTCCCTCAGCAACCATTAACTGACAATAATTCTTCAGGGAAGAATAGGGGCCCGGTGCTCAACTCCTATCATCCATTCATGTACCCAATATTGTTCAGGTCTTTGCAGGGAGGTCATGAATATAATAACCATGTCATGTCTGGAAGAAAGCTTTCCGCAGCTCTCACCCATCCTCTGGTTTGTATATTCTTAATGCCCCATCCTCTGCAATGTTCCCTGAGTTTGAGAGGCTTATTGGAGATTATAGAGTAGAAATATGGAATTGTTAACTAAAAGAAAATTTATAAGAGATATTAATTAATTCTTTTAAGTCATTTGAGTAAGTAAAACAAATTTCTGGAAATATTTAGGAGGGGGTCTTTAATAACCAGATATTTGAGGGATGGGATTGTGTTGAGGATATAGGATATTAGACTGCTGTGATGAATTATGAATATTCTCTCTTGGGTTGAAATTTGACCGGTATTTGTAAAATAAGTTATAATTATAAAAAATGTTGGAATACTCTTAAACATATAGGCCAAATTATAAATAAGACAGAATATGTAAAATAAGAGATGTACAGTCATTATGTTGAATTTTCTGACCCCAAGAAATCTAATGTTCTAAACTGAAGGCTGTTGTAATCAGCTCCATGTTGCAGGGTTGAATATCCAGCCAGATACAGTTTATGGGAGGAAGGGATTTACTTCAAGTTTATAGATCCAGGGGAAATTCTACCAATGGAGGAAAAAACTTATTTCCTTTCACAGATCCAGGCTGAGATAAACCACCAGCAGCCAGCACCATAAACTCAAACAGCCAGAGATCAGAGATCCAATTACTCTCTCTATACATTTGGGCTGGAATTCAGATCTGCCTTTAGAGATACCCCCAGCCAGCTGCTGGAGACTTAAGCAGAAAACATAACCTTAATTTAAAAAACCTGAGGCTGGAACACAGATATGGCTCAGCAATTAAGGAACTTGCTTGCAAAGTCTAAGGACCCAGGTTAGATTACCCAGTATCCACATAAAGCCAGAAGCACAAGGTGGCACATGCATCTAGAGTTCAGGCTATAGGAGGACATATATTCACATTCGAACCACACAAAGGCCAAAGGTCACTTCACTCAGTGAATGTTGTTTTACTAATTAAAAAAAAGTTGATGAGTCTTTCTCAACTAACAAATTATGACTCATAAAATGTAAATATCTTAGTGAGATCACACCTTTAGAATATCTGAACTCCAGACCTGTGAGCTCCATTATCACAAACATGAGCTCCAGGAAATACAGACCTCAGATGCACACCTAATTCTGCAATGAAAAGAGCAGAAAAGGTTGGAGTAAGTAAGAAGAGAAATAAGAGAGAAACTGGAGGGGTTCTGTAGTCAGAGAGAGGAGTGGTAGAGTTAAAATTCCCAAGTACAAAATCTCAGATCCAAACCCAAGTCCACTCCAAGCAGGGGTCAGGTTTAGGAGAAGATGGGCAGGAAGAAGTCACTTCAAGATTTCTACATGGTAGCAGCACTTTTCCAGCAAGCAGGGTTACCAAAGCAAATAAAAGAGTGGCTCTCTGCCCACCAATGCCTAAGTGCTACAGAGCTCTCACAACCCATGTTGAGAGGATACAGCAGAGATGTCTCTCAGAAGATCTGTTGGGACTGGCCTACCATACAAGGACCACCACTTGCCAAAGACTACAATAAGCTCCAGGACACTTGGAGGACCAACCTTTGTTTCCAACCTTACCTCTATTAGAGAACGGAGACCACAGACACCATATTCACTTGATGCCCATGGTTCCATAGCTGAGAGGTCTGATCCTACAAGATGAAGCTAGGTGGGGTTGAGACAGTTAAACTGACTCACCCAGTGCTGCTCCCCCCAAACCACATGATCTTCAACTTCCCCATGTCACCAAAACTGGACAAATATAGGCTTAGCCAAGTCTCAAAGCCATATAAAAGTGGAGCAAACAATTATTGACACAAATAAAGTGGTAAAAATTCAGTCATATTGAAATAGCCAAGTAAAAGAGGCAAAATGATAGACATTAAGGATGGTGTGAAGATGAAAATATTAAAATGTGAATTCACAATTGTTGTAAATATATATGTATATATATATGTTTTTACCAAAACCTTGCCAAGGATTTTTAATAGTATTATATTCAGAGAGCAGTACTGGTATTCTTATATATTGATAACAAGTCTATATAGTAAGGACTACAACTTGTCCATGAATAGAAAGAGCTTTAAAGCTGTGTCCATATTCATGATTCTACTTCTATGTAACCTTCATCAGCACATAATATGAGAGTCATGGAAAGACTTTTAAACCACAATGTCACCAGAGTACTACTTATATACTAGAAGAAATGAAATACTGAAATATCAAAAGAGATAAATTTCATCATATATATTTTATGAAGTATTAACCAAAGACGTGTTGGTGATGAAAATGTTAATAACATTGTTTAAGTGATAAAATCATTATTTATGTCAAAATTATTTCAATTATGTGTATATATACACAAAGAATGATATATATATATATCTCATTATAAATACACTTATATGTATGTGCTCAACTATCTCTTTATAGATACAGATACAAATATAGATATAGATAAAAATGTACAGATTAAGATGCAGATAGAAGAGTCTAAAAGGAAATTGGGTAGAACATCATCAAAATGAACAGTGTTGTGGGTTATTTTTATTTTGCCATTTATTCTGCACTTTCTAAGTTCCTTATAGTAAGTCTATAGTGCTTTTTATAAGCAGAGAAAAATGCTGCTATTTCTTTGTTATTGATTTGCTTTTCGTTTTATATATAAAGGCATAATTTGGAGTCATATAGCTTTGTATTAGTGCTTCATGGTGTCCCTTAGACTAGATCTGTAAACTTAGACAGATTATTCTTCTCTGAGATTAATTGTCCTCTTATGTGTAATAGTCATAATATCACCTCAAAGGGTGGTGAAGAGAAAATAAGAAAACGTTTAGTACAGAATCTAACAACTATCCAGGGGTTCAATAAATGAGAGAGCTTGCAATACTATTTTCAGTATCTTTGCCCTACCCCATTTCCTGCCCTTCACCTTGTGCCGCCTCTTTCCCCCCCGCACCATGCACACATCTAGTTTTCTGAGACTAGGCTTATAATGCTAAAGTAGAAACTTTTGACAGGCAGTTCCTATAAGGGACTAAATTCTAGGATCTGTAAGTTATAACTATATAGTTATAAAGGATTCAATTCCAGGATAATTTACAACTACCTGGTTCATTCAGTTAGGTCCCAGCAGCTTCCCTGTGCCTTCATTCCAGCCCCACCATTACTTACTCCCTTATCTTAAGGGATTAATACTATCACTACTCATACTCTGCATGCTTTTGTTGAATCAATAGCACAATTCCCTATATGTCAATACTGTAAAAGATTAACTTTATGTGCTATAATGTGGTTTCTATGCTAAAACCATCATCTCCCTTTTCTTCCTTTTTTGGAACTTAGTTTACTCTTTACACAGTTTGGGGCATATGTCGAGTTGAACAATTTGCTCAACATAGACTCACAATTACACTCTCTCCAAAATCACATGTCCAACCAATAATTCATTACCAAAAAGGAATGTGCATATAGAGACAATTCAACAGCTGGAAATTAATATTCACTTGTAAAGACTGATGGAGCACATTTTGCTTAATTTAGGCAAGTGAAGGCTGAGGCCTGGTGGGTATAAGAGGCTCTGACATATATAGCTATTGTTCACTCTAGTACCACATGAAAGAAAGAGTCTGCATGAGGTGGGGGTGGCTCTTAAAATACAGTAAGAGGAAAGTTTCCCACCTAAAAGCAAAACAGAATTTTCAAGTAATGTCTCATTAAATATTTACATACTTGCTTGGGGTTTATGCAGATACCTCTTTTTTAAAAGTTTTTTTTCTTTTGATGTTTTATTTATTTATTTGAGAGAGAGAGAGAGAGAGAGAGAGAGAGAGAAAGAATAGGTGCACCAGAGCCTCTGGCCAATACAAACAAACTCCAGTTGCATGTGCCACCTTGTGCGACTGGCTTATGTGGGTACTGGGGAATCTAACCTGGGTACTCAGGCTTCACAGGCAAGCACCTTAACCACTAAGCCATCTCTCCAGCCACAGATACCTCTTAATCTAGGGTGGATGGAGGAAATAAAATGGAATTTAGAAACAGATTTAGTAAATAAAGGAAACCAATTGATTACAGAGAATGTAAGTACTGACTAATTATATTTTAACCCTGTTTGAAGATTATGTACAGGACACAACTTGTATAGTAGAGAGTTTTCAGATTTCTGAGATGTTTCTATATGAGATTAATACTGGCAAAGAGCACTAGAGCCATTCTATTCAGTATAGTAAGTATCACTTGCAAATCACTCATTGAGTAAGTCAGCAAATATTTCTTGAGGACCTACTCTGTAGCCATGTCATGCACTAGAGCTAGCAATATGAGTAAACAAGACCTTCAACTTTTTCACCTCATGACTGCATATTTTAAATGCACAGCCTTAAATTTAAAAAGAGAACATGTTATTTTCACAATGTTGATTACTCTAAGGACATTGATCCATAATTCTCTGTATGTTTCAAGCCCTGAACACAAGCAGATAAATAGATGGATGGAGGGATGGGTAAGTAGATAGACAGGCAGTTGGGTGGATACAATTATCACTATTTGTCAATTCTTTATTTTAAGAATCCCTTGCTCACTAATGTTTGCTAAGTCCCAAATCAACACTTGCAGTGCCTTCACAGTTCTTCACAAACACATGTGGAGCAAAGACGAATCTGAGTCATAAGATGCACGCGTTCTCAGATGAGTTCAAACAAGGTCATACTCTAATATTATAAACAAGTGTCCTTTTTGCAATCTATCTTGTGGTGCATTTTGTGGTTTTGTTTTTAGTTTCACAGTTTAAAATGGTCCCCAAGTACAGTACTAAGCTGTTGTCTAGTGTTCTTAAGTATAGGAAGGCTGTGATGTGGCTTAGTGAGAAATTATGTGTGTCACAAAGGCTTGGTTCAGACATGAGTTATAGTGTTATTACTTGTGAGTTTAGTGTTAGTGAACCAATAACATGTCTTTAAACAGAAACACACAAAGCCTATACGGCTCAAGTAACGAAAGTGCATGTGACCAGGGTGTTTTGCAGGACTTTCTCTATTAACTTAGCTGTTGGCTACTCTGTAGGTCCAGACAGCACCATCAGCATAGCCTGCATCAGTTTCCTGGAAGTTAGGGGTCTCCATTGGTGTTAAATTGTAAAGGCCGAGGCCTAGTGACAGATCACATGGTGCAATTTTTAGAGGCTTTGCTGTTTATGGAACATGGGGTGTAGGTGTCATGCCTGGAAGCCACAAACAATGCAGGAAAAAACCCAGGCAGAGACAGAGAGGATTCATAAGCCAATGCCCTTATTGGGCATGGGGTAGTATCAAAATGGCCTATCCCAGGAACATTTTAGCTGGTGGGTTTAAAGCAAACAATGATGATAAGTTCCAGTCACACAGTGACTAAGAAGAGGCCATTTAGTTTTCCAGCAAATGCCTGAATGGTCTACTAAAAGGAAGCAGGAAAAAAAAATGGAGATCCCAGATTGCTATGTGGGAAACATTTCTTTAAGATCTTATCTGGGGCCACTAGCTAGGAGTTGTGGGTGTGGTGTAGAATTAGAAAATGTGTTAAAGGCATCTGGGCCTCACTTCTGACAATGAGAAACTTAAGCTTACATTTAAAGATGGATGATAAGGTAACATAAAATTATAATTCCCTACCTCAAGGCTCATAGAAACCTAATTCCTATTTGCTCAAAGAACACTGTTTCAGTTTTCACTAATGCAGTGCACATTGCAATTTTATAGAATGTGATTATCACTAATAGTGGGAACTATCAACAGATACATGGCTTTGAAAAGTATGTGAGCTGCCATTTCAGTGAAGAAAAGAAAACACATGTATTTTGCTTTGAGGTAAAACATTATTTTGTATCTTTTTATTTATTTTTTTAATTAACAACTTCCATGATAACAAAAAATACCCCATGGTAATACCCTCCCTCCCCCACTTACCTCTTTGAAACACCACTCTCCATCTTACCCCCTCCCCATCTCAATTAGTCTCTCTTTTATTTTTGATGTCATGATCTTTTCCTCCTCTTATGATGGTCTTATGCAGGTAGTGTAAGGCACTGTGAGGCCATGGATATCCAGGCCATTTTGTGTCTGGAGGGAGCATGTTGTATGGAGTCCTGCCCTTCCTTTGCCTCTTACATTCATTCCGCCACCTCTTCCACATTAGACCCTGAGTCTTGGAAGGTGTGATAGAGATATTGCAGTACTGAGCACTGCGGTCATTTCTTTCCATCACCATGATACCTTCAGAGTTGTCCCAAGGTCACTGCCATCTGAAAAGAGAAGATTCTCTACCAAAAGTGGGAGTAGCATTAATATAAGGGTGTGAACATTAATAGAAGTGCTTACTGGACAGTTTGATAAGCATAGTATATACATTTGGCCAGACAACGGCAGACATTACACCCCTAGGGCTCATGACTACCCCTGTATTAAGTTTTCAGTATCAGGGATGCATTCCCTTCCCATGGAGCAGGCCTCCAGTCAAATTAGAGGGCAGTTGGTTTCTGCCATAACAGAAATGCCACTATTGCACCCGTTGGCTCATTTGGCCTGGCTGGCCAATAATAAGGCTTGCAGTGTCCACTGTTGAGTATCTTCACTGGTGATTTCTCTTTCTCCCATTGAACTGCATGCAGAATGGCTTCTTCCAGTTTTGTGTCAGCTGGTCTATATGGAGGAGGTTATCAGCTCAGATCCAGCAAGATTTCTCAGTGGGCCTTGCAGCCCAAGTATATATAGTCTTCAGCAATAGGGTCTTACCATCTATTCCTGATGGGAAACCAAGGGCCTTGGCAATGGCCTATAATGTTTGGGGACATCAGGGATCTCCCTGGCCAACAACTCACTGGAAGATATCCCAACCCTGGCACTGAAAATTTTCTAGCAACAATCTACAGCTCCTGAGTGTTCCATTGTCCAAAAAAGTAGGATTGCATATGTTTTATTTGTATCCTCTTAGTTTTCAATTACCTGTCCCTCCACATTTCCTTTATTCAATCTCTTCCCAGACCTCATTTTGGGCCGTTTCACCCCCATTAATCTATTCTTCTACTTACATATTTACAATACCATCCTATTAAGTACCCCCTCCATTCCTTTCTCTTCCCTTTATATCTCTTTTCTAGCTTACTGGCCTCTGATACTGAGTTTTTTCCTTCTCACACAGAAGCCCAGTCATTTGTAGCTAGAATCCACATATGAGACAGAACATGCAATGCTTGCCAATCTGGGCCTGGGTTACCTCACTTAGTATAATCCTTTCCAGATCCATGCATTTTCCTGAAAATTTCATAACTTCATTTTTCTCTACCACTCAGTAGAACTCCATTGTATAAATGTGCCATATCTTCATTATCCATTCATCAGTTGAGGGACATCTAGGCTGGTTCCAATTCCCAGCTATTATGAATTGAGCAGCAATAAACATGGTAGAGCATGTACTTCTAAGGAAATGAGATGAGTCCTTAGGATATATGCATAGGAATGCTATAGCTGGGTCATATGGTAGATCAATTTTTATCTGTCTTAGGACCGACCACACTGATTTCCACAATGGCTGGACCAGATTGCATTCCCACCAACAGTGTAGAAGGGTTCCTGTTTTATCACATCCTCACCAGCATTTATGGTCATTTGTTTTCATGATGGTAGCCAATCTCATAGGAGTGAGATGGAATCTCAATGTAGTTTTAATCTGCATTTCCCTGATGACTAGGGATATAGAACATTTTTTTAGAAGCTTACACGCTTCTTGTCAGATATTAGGATAGCAACACCTGCTTGTTTTCTAGGTCCACCTGCTTGAAACGCTGTTTTCCAACCTTTCACCCTAAGATAATGTCCATCCTTTGTAGAAAGGTGAGTTTCTTGGAGACAACAAATTGTAGGATCCTTCTTTTTAACCCAGTCTGCAAACCTATGTCTTTTGGTTGGGGCATTGAGGCCATTGATATTAAGAGATATTATTGAAAGGTGTGTATTTATTTTTGCCATTTTTTTTTGTAGTTCCGGTTCTACCTTTGCTCTCTTGTGTTAACTAGTATTTGAGTATTATTTGTTTTTTCCAGGTTCCTTATATGTGTGCTTTTCCTTCTCTTCAGCATGGAGGATTCTTTCAAGTATTTTCTGTAGAGCTGATGTTGTCTTCAAATACTCCTTTAGCCTGCTTTTGTCATGGAATGTCCTTATTTCTCCATCTATTTGAATGGATAGCTTTGTAGGATAAAGTAACCTTGGTTGACAGTTGTTATCTTTCAGAACTTGGAGTACATCACCTCAAGACCTTCTGGCTTCTAAGGTTTGTGTGGAGTAATCTGCTGTAATCCTGATGGGCTTGCCTTTGTAGGTAACTTGATTTTTCTCTCTAACTGCTTTCAATATTTTTTCTTTGGATTGTGTGTTTGGTAGTTTGTTTATAATATGGCGTGGAGAGGTTCTTTCCAGGTTTTGTCTGACTAGTGTTCTAAAGGCTTCCTGTATCTGCATTGGCATCTCTTTCCCAATTTAAAGGGAATTTTTCTTCTATGATTTTGTTGAAGACACCTACTGTGCCTTGGAGTGAAATTCTTCACCTTCTAGTATGCCCTGAATTCTTATGTTTGATCTTTTCATAGTGTCCCAAATATCTTGAAATTCCCATTCATAATTTTCTATTAGTTGTCTTTCTCTTTGTTGGAGTGTATTAGATCTGCCACCTGGTCTTCTAGCTTAGATATTCTCTCCTATCCTTCATCTATTCTGCTGGTGAGATTTTCTACAGAGTTTTTTTATCTCATTAACTGTGTTCTTCATTGCTAGCAATTCTGACTGGTTTTTCTTTATTATTTCGATTTCCTTTTTTATGTCTTGTATTGACTTCTTTCTTTCACTAAATTGGTGTCCTGTGTCTTCTTTGATTTCCTCTTTCATTCCTTTGATTTCTTCTTTGACTTCTTTGAACATATTTATAATCATTCTTTTGAAATCTTTCTCAGGTATTTCCTCTAACTCATTCTCACTGGAGGTCATTTCTGATGCATTAATACTTTTTGGTGGATTTATATTGTCTTGATTTTTAGTGTTTCTTGTGTTATAATGTATATATTTTTGCATCTTGGATTAAGTTAATGCTTGGATTTTCTAGTTAGCTGGGTATTCTTAGCTGTATCAATCAATCTGATGTTATAGATCTTCAGGGTAGGAGCTTAAGGTGTTAGATGTGGCTCCTAAGACTCTCAGAGTATCTACAAAAGTGTTCCTAGGGGTTGGGTTTGCCTGCTATGGGAGTATTCAAGTAGGCTGAGTGGAACAAAATACAGATAGATTCTAAAATTTAACTAAACAATGTACACATTCAATGAAAAACAGCACTGAATATTTATGCAAGAGTAGGTATTATAACAACCAGATTCTATATCAACAAAGAGGTTAAGATTTCTGGTCTGTTGAGGGTTCCAAGTCAGCTTGTGACCAAGTGAGACCCTTCCCTGGTGCAATCCCAGTTACCTTTTTGGATGATTTTGGTCTCAGTTATCCTGTGCTCTGCTTGCGTCCCTCTGTGGTGCCCTGTGGGTTCATGTAAGCTGGCTGGATCATTGGACTACTGTTCTGTTTTCTGGATCTGGGTACTGGCTTTTCCTGTGGGGCAAGCCGAGCCTGTCAGCTGTGGCCCCACAGACCTGGTACCGCCGCTGCTGGAGCTGCTGCTGCTGGAGCCACTGCTGAAGCTGCCGTTGCTGGATCTGCCATTGCTGGAGCCGCTGCTGCTGCTGCTGGAGCTGCTGCTGCCACTGCTGGATCCGCTGCTGTAGGAGCCGCTGCTGCCACTGCGGAAGCCGGCGCTACCAATCCTGGAGCCAGAGCCGGAGATGAAGCCTCCACTTTTGCTGCCACTGCCACTGCTGGAGCCACCACTGTTGCTGCTGCTGCTTGAGCCACTTAGGCCTGCCTGTGTGGGCTCTGGGTGCTCTGGATCTCTCCTACTTTTCTGCTGCTATTTTAATTTCTTATATACCTCACTTTTTAGTAAAAGTGTGTATTTTGTTGGGTATTCTTTGGCTTCTTCTCCCCTAGGCTGCTTTGGTGTGGTTCCTAAGCTGCCATCTTAACCAGAAGTCTTCATAAAACTTTTAATATCTGGACATAAACATAATTTTACATTGACTTGTCTTGCAGCGATCAGCTTCAGTTGGAAGGTCGAGCTTCCTGAAGGAGCATTCTCAAAAATCAAGCTAAGCCTTAGAGAGTTTTGTGTGTGCCAGCTGTTGGCCTTTCCTGCCAATCCCATCAGAAATGAATATTTTCCCAGGCTTGTATTTGATTTCAACACTCAATTATTTTATTCAGCACCCACATGCTAGTACATGCCCAATAAAAGTGTTGGATTTTTTTTTTCTCTTTAGCTGTAAACACAGTACAAATCCAACTCCCACATAAGCAGTATCTACTGCAAAATCATGTAGCACCCACATATTTGTTTAATGAAACACGACCCAAATGGAAAAGTTACAATCTCATTTAAAGTTTAGATGCCTGGGGACAATTCGGATAATGTTTAGAGGTGGATAATTGTGGGAAGCAGAAGAAATGAAAGATAAATATTGGCAATAGCTGAAAGAAAATGAAAAGGCTATGTTCAGATCCAGGATCAACACCAATAAGTGGTTTAATGTAAATGACTAGATATTTCATGTGCATTTGATGTCTTAGTGTATATCCTCCTCCAGTGCCTGGAGCCCTCTAACTTCCATAAGCACAATTGCTTATGAAAAGAAATAAGAAGTATGTTATTACAAAGCATTTAGCAGTAGCCATGTGTCTATAAAATTTAACTAGACATCCTACTATTTTCAGAGACTAAGAACTAGATAAAGAATGCTCTAGAAACTTTGATCTTAGTAGCTAGATGTGGTTCTTTGAATCAGGTGTACCCCCCATAAATTCATGTGGTCCTCAGCTGGTGGGCATTTGGGAGGTGGAGTCTTGCTGGAGGAGGTGTTTTGCAGTGGGGAGGGGGGTGGACTTTGGAGTTTAATAGCCAGTTCCTTCTTTCCAGAATTCAGCTCAATTTCTTGATGATTTCTGCCAGCTCCTGTGGTAAGATTATGATGTCCCTCTGCTCATGCTATGCTTTCCTTTGCCATCATGAAGCTTCCTCTCAAGACTGTAAGTCAAAATAAACCCTTTCCGCCCATCAGCTGCTTTTGCAGTTTGGTTCCAGCAGCACAAAGGTAACTGAAACACTAGATAATGTCACAAGGTAAAACCAAGGGAGGAAAGATGCTCTGGAAGCCTTTCTGCTTCCTAGAAAGATGGGTACTGCATTTCAGAAATATTAATGATACTCATGAAGAAGCCAACATTTTGGAAAATAAATAAATAAATAAATAAAAATCCATAAACTACAGGGAGTAATCAATAGGATCTCCTTTTTTACCTCAAGACCAAAAAAGTTCATAAATTATTTTACTGGGCTTCAATATTATATTACTTAGAGGTTGACTTTTTCTTACATATTGACTAATTTATTTTTTAAAAAAAAAACCTTTCAAGATACTTACCTTCACTGAATGCCCAAATTTTCTTGCAAGAATCTGTTAATCTCTTTGAAGTGTTCAATGACCAAATGTGGCTTTAGCTAAAATTATTTAACCATTTCCATTTTCTGGATTCTGTTGTACATGGTCTGTGTGTATATGTGACTGATATTGGTGTTTGTCACCCAGAGTCCCTCTAAGTACTCTTTGAGATTTCCAGCCTCATCAGTGACCAGGAAAGGTACCACAAAAAAGCCAGCCACAGTGGAGTAGAAAGTCAGGGACCCAGATGAGGCTGGAAAGAACACATGATCCAGAGAAGGGAGCTCAACAGAGACCTGGATTCGTTTCAGAAACACTGACTGTGGATGCTGATGTACAGTTGGCTGAACTACAGGCTCTAAACTTAACAGGCATGTCTTTATCTTTTCCTGGAAACTGGGACTGTTGGTCATCCTTGATCCCTGACTCCCCTGTAATTAGAGTACTGTCATACGGTCAGCTCCCAATCCATCAAGTTCAACCACTTGGGACTTGGCTCTGAGAGGCAGAGTTGGTGGAGAACCACTACCACAGAAGGTGACATGACTGACACACAGGTCCGCTTCTCAGGCAGCACATGCAGAAGGGACAGTGGAGACAATAGATTACTGGTGCCAGCAAGTGGAAGCATTTGGAGTTCAGGAGTGGCAATTCTCCATAATTCTGGTAATGAAGAAATGCATTCACTAGATAGAAATGGATAATGACAAGGAAAACTGAAATGGAGGAAGAAAAACAGACCTTATCTAGTCAGTCCTCTAATGTAAAACTTTAATAGCCCTCTATCCAGTAGAATGCTATGCATATCTTTACTTTGACCCACACCCTCTTAAGAACTGAACCAAGCTAAGTCTGTCAAGATATTAGACCTATGTGCTTATTTTCAAATCACAGCATACTCCCATGCTGGTACACATCAACAGGTACAGTCAAGCTTTCTCAACTGACTCCTATTCACCCTTAATGGTCCTTCTCAAAAGTCCCTTCCTTATTGTGACCTTTTCTAAGTCTTTGACGAAGGCAGAATCAATCCCACTCTTCTCTGTGCTACCCTTGGGCTTGGAAAGTGTCTTTCCCAGAGCATTTGCTTCATGGAATTATAAGGCATATGCCTGCCTGCTACAGATTATAATGCATTCTCATATCCTGATTACTAGCCTTAGCATAGTGCCAGTCATTTAATGGATACAAATCAATAAGTGTGTGTGAGACAAGTGTGGACAAGAAACAACATAAACCTAAAATACATTTGATAATTTAGGCAGTTTGGTCCCATCTGGTAGAGGTCCAGCAGGTCTGTACAGTAAAAGTGTATATCTCTCTCTCTCTCTCTCTCTCTCTATATATATATATATATATATATATATATATATATATATATATACAGAACTAGAAGAATTAAGTTAATGGTCCTGATAGTCCAATAAACATTTTTTCTATAACATTCAGTCTTTTGACAGTGATTCTTGAATTGCCTGCAAAGCCTTAAATTAATGGGAGGCTAAGGATGGTGATTCTTTGAATCACAAAGAATGTAGAATATCTCTCAGAACTCAACTCAGGTTTCTAGACCACAAAATCAAATGTGTACATAATCAAATCTCAACAAATCCTTGGTAAGGGAGTCAATACAATGCTCCCTGGGGCAAAAGGAAGCCTGTGAAGACTTACAGAACACCAGGTGGCAAGAATAAGTGAAAACTAACATAGGCTGACTCCCAGCTGGACCCTTCTACTTGAGTTGGGAAGAATGATAATTTTTGTAAAGGAGTTATAAACAAATGCTGCAGTCGGTTAAGAGGGCAGCATAGGAACCAAGCCAAAGCAGCCTAGGGGAGAAAGAAAAAAAAAACAGCAAAATACACTCTTGCACTAAAAAGTGAAGTGTATAAGAAATTACCAACTGCAGCAGAGAAGTAGGAGAGATCCAGAGCACCTAGAGCCCACATAGGCAGGCAGAAGCAGGTCCAGTAGCAGCGGCACCAGGTCTGTGGGGCCACAGCTGCAAGGCTCAGCTTGAGCTGTAGGAAAAGCCAGGTGAAGGGATTCTCCACTCACACTGGCATGCTAGCAAACTCAAGAAACATGAAGGGAGGACCGCAGCAACCAATGGAGGAGCAGCTCTCGAGGCAGATGATGATTATGTGGACCAGTGGGACAACTAGAGCCACCATCCATAGCCTCCTCTCCCCCACCACCAGCTCTAGCACAAGCAAGCACCAGAGACCTGGGAAAGGGAGCTCACAAAACACAGATCTGGCAACCAGAACAGTGATCCAGAGACCCAGCCAGCCTTCTTGAACTCACAGCATAGTAAAGAGGGACCCAAGCAGAAGCATAGCATAACTGAGACCAAAATAATCCCAAAAGGTAACTGGGATCACACTAGGTCAGTACCCTCAAAATAAACCTGGTTTATAGGCTTGAATTGGAAGTGCTAATTGCACCTTCCATGTCAGGATAAATTATATGTTAAATGTGATGGATGGTCAGATTTGCCATTCTTAAATAAGCTATATCCTGGGCTTATCATTTGTTGCTTCTTGGTTTATAGTGGCTGTGTTTCCTCTTCTTTTGTTCATTAGGGAAGGGTCTCACTTGGTCACAAGCTGACTTGGAGTCATCAACAGACCAGGATTAAGGGTGTGGGGCCACATACATCAAAAGGGACTGTGACTTTGTTAGAGGATCTGGTTGTCATAATACCTACTCTTGCATAAATACTCTGTGCTGTTTCTCATGAATGTGTACATTGTTTAGTTAAATTTTAGAATCTGACTATATTTTGTTCCACTCAGCCTACTTGAATACTCTCATAGCGGGCAAACCCAACATCTAGGGTCACTTTTGTAGATACTTTGAGAGTCTTAAGAGCCACACCTAGCACCTTAAGCTCCTACCCTGAAGATATATAACATCAGGTTGATTGATACATCTAATAATACTGCAGCTAATTAGAAAATACAAGCATGAAATTAATCCAAGATGCAAAAATATGTACATTATGACACAAGAAACACCAAAAATCAAGCAAACATAAACCCACCAAAAAGTATTAATGCATCAGAAATGACCTCCAGTGAGAACGAGTTAGAGGAAATGCCTGAGAAAGATTTCAAAAGAATGATTGTAAATATGTTCAAAGCTGTTAAAGAGAAAATCAAAGTAATGAAAGAGGAAATCAAAGTAATCAAAGAAGACACAGGAAATGAATTAAAGAGATCAATAGAAGACATAAATAAGGAAATAGAAATAATAAAGAAAAACAGTCAGAATTACTAGCAATGAAGAACACAGTCAATGCAATAAAAAAAAAAAAAAAACTCTGTAGAAAGTCTCACCAGTAGAATGGATGAAGGAGAGGACAGAATATTTAAACTAGAAGACCAGATGGCAGACCTAATACAGTCCAACAAAGAGAAAGACAAATTAATAGGAAAGTATGAATGGGAATTTCAAGGTATTTGGGACACTATGAAAAGATAAAACATAAGAATTCAGGGTATACAAGTTGCCGACCTACCTACCAAGCATCTCGAGGACCAGAAAATGGGGAAGGTGGGGAGGGAGAGGAGGGTTAGGGAGGAAGTGGGGTACACAAAATTGGACCCAAAAGGCAATGGTACCATAAAACTCTACATCCTAAAAGACAGACCAAATGGTTGAACCTCCACCAGACCCTTAGAGGGAAGAACACTGGATTCACAAGGCCCTGGAGAGGGTATGATGAAAACTGACCATTATCTCCTCCTGTTTCTGTTTCTCTCTCTCTCTCTCCTTCCCTCCCTCCCTCCCTCTTCTCTCTCATCTCTCTATCTCTTTTATATCACTTATCCTTTTCTTCCTTCTCTTCTTGGGCACTGACCTGTAACTCCCAGTACAAGCAGGTGGTTATCATCCACAATGACCTTTTGCTCACACACACCTACAAGGTCTCCCAAAAGAAGACAGATTTATGTCAGAGCACTTGATGACCCACCATAGGTTATTGTTAAGACCCTACTGCTGGAGACACCATACACTGCTGGTACGTAGCATGGAGTGACATGGCTAGAAGCTGGAAGAGAGTCAGTCCCCAGACAGTGCATCTAGTGCCAGAAGGTGCTACATGAGCAACTGGGGGATAATGACCAATATCTGCCCAAGCAATGCATGATCTAACCTACTCAGTAGCAAACAACCTGACATGATGCTCATACAAGTGCAATAGTGGTGGATAACCATGGTGGGAAGCCAACTTCTCTCAATTAGGCTAACTGATCTACTCAGTGGAATGGAACCCATAGCTGGAGCTGGGAAACAAGTCAGAATCATATCCAAAAATGGACCCACTCTCCATTAAAATCTCTCTAAAAAACAATGGTTATCACATTTACTTGGTGCTAACTGAGAATACACATCTCTTTTTCAGATAGATGCAGATCCTAAGGAGAGAACCACCCATCATACCTCAAAAGGGCCCCAGCTGAAACTAAGAATAATTGGGGAAACATGCAAGAATGCTGTTTTCTTGGTGAACTGGGAACCAGCACAAGAGTAAAGTAGATAGACACAGATAACAATCAACCCCTACCAAACCAGATATCCAGAGACACAGAGGTACACCAAATCTCAACATGGAAGCAGACCTAATATGAACCCAACATGGCTCAGGGGAAATTTGTGGAAGAGGGGGGCAGAAAGAATGTCAGAGCCACATGTTGGGTCACGACATGCAGAGAAATTTCCTCCTACCCAAACTAAAGACTAACCCCACAATGCACAACCCATATACCAATATATAAGGAGGGTCCCTGTGGACGAGGTAGGACAGAGAGGAGGCTAATAATGGTACCAACTTGACTGTATTCACTGACTACAAAAATTTTTTAAAAATTAAAAATGAAAGAAAAAATTTTTTAAAAAAAGGATTCAGGGTAAAGCAGAAGGAGAAGAATTTCACTCCAAATGCATAGTAGGCATTTTCAACAAAATCATAGAAGAAAACTTCCCCCAAATTGGGAAAGAGATGCCAATGTAGATACAGGAATCCTTTAGAACACCAAACAGAAAAAACCTGGAAAGAATCTCTTCTCACCATATTATAATTAAACTACCAAACATACAAACCAAAGAAAATATACTGAAAGCAGTTAGAGAGAAAAATCAAGTTACATACAAAGGCAAGTTCATCAGGATCACTGCAGATTATTCAACACCAACTTTAAAAGCCAAAAGGGCTTGGAATGATGTATTCCAAGTTCTAAAAGATAACAACTGCCAACCAAGGTTCCTTTATCCTGAAAAGATATCCATTCAAATAGACAGAGAAGTAAGGACATTCCACATCAAAAGCAGGCAAAGGGAATATTTGCAGACAAAACCAGCTCTACAGAAAATACTTGAAAGACTCCTCCATGATGAAGAGAAAGAAAAGCACACATATAAGGAACCTGGGAAAAAAAAAAAACCATACTCAGATACTAGTTAATAAAAGAGAGCAAAGGTAAAACAAGAAGAACTACAAAAAATGGCAAAAATAAATACACACATTTCAATAATATCTCTTAATATCAATGGCCTCAATGCCCCAAACAAGAGACATAGGTTTGCAGACTGGGATAAAAAGCAGGATCCTTTAATTTCAAGAAACTTACCTTTCTACAAAGGATGGACATTATCTTAGGGTGAAAGTTTGGAAAACAGTGTTTCAAGCAAATGGCCCTAGAAAACAAGCAGGAGTTGCTATCCTAATATCTGACAAGGTAGACTTCAGTCCAACATTAGTTAGGAAAGATAAGGAAGGTAACTTTATATTGATTAAAGACACACTCCAACAGGAGGACATTATAATCCTAAACATATATGCACCTAACATGGGGGCTCCCAACTTCATCAAACAAATGCTATTAGAACTAAGGACAGATAACACCAAACACAGTTGTAGTGGGTGACTTCAGCACCCCACTCTCATCAATTGACAGGTCATCCTGGCAAAAAATTAACAGAGAGGCATATCTGGATTATATGAGGTCATAGAGCAAATAGACCTAACAGATATATACATGCCATTTCAACCAAATGCTGCAGAATACACATTCTTTTCAGCAGCACATGGAACATTGTCTAAAATAGACCATATATTAGGACACAAAGCAAATGTTAACAAATATAGGAAAATTTAAATAATTCCTTGCATTCTATCTGACCACAATGGAATCAAACTACAAATCAATAGCAAGAAAAGCTATAGAGCAAACACAAAATCATGGAAAGTAAACAATACACCACTAAATGATGAATGGGTCAATGAAGAAATCAAGAAGGAAATCAAAACATTCAAACAGTCAAATGATACTGAAAACACAACATTCCGAAACCTTTGGGACACCATGAAGGCAGTCCTAAGAGAAAATTTATAGCTTTAAGTGCCTATATTAAGAAATTAGCCAGGCGTGATGGTGCACACCTTTAATCCCAGCACTCAGGAGGCAGAGGTAGGAGGATTGCTGTGAGTTCAAGGCCACCCTGAGACTACATAGTGAATTCCAGGTCTGCCTAGGCAAAAGTGAGAGCCTACCTCGAAAAAAAAAATTACAAAGGTCTCAAGCGAAAAACCTAATGCATCACCTTAAAGCCTTGGAAAGAGAAAAACAAGACAAAATGAAAATCAGTAGGTGGGAAGAAATAATAAAGATTAGGGCAGAAATTAATAAAATAGACCCTCCCAAAAAAAGAATCAATGAAACAAAGAGTTGGTTCTTTGAAAAGATAAACAAGATTGATAACTCCTTATCAAATCTGACCTAAATAAAGAGAGAAGAGACACAAATTAATAAAATTAGAGGTGAAAAAGGCAGCATCACAACAGAAACAAGAGAAATTTTTTAAAAATCTTAGGGACATACTATAAGAACATATACTCCACTAAGTTTGAAAACCTGAAAGAAATAGGTGATTTCCTTGATTGATATGACTTACCTAAATTAAATCAAGATGAGATTAATCACTTAAATAGAGCTATAACAAGTATGGAGATCTATGCATTTATCTAAAATCTCCCAACTAAAAAAAGGCCAGGCCTAGTTGGATTCAGTGGTGAAATTTACCAGACCTTTATGAAATAACTAACACCAGTACTTCTTAAATTTTTCATAAAATAGAAAAAGAAGGAATCCTACCAAACTCCTTCTATGAAACCAGCATCACCCTGATACCAAAACCAGGCAAAGATAGGGAAAAAAATGAAAATTACAGAACAATCTCCCTCATGAACATAGATGAAAAAATTCTCAACAAAATATTGAAAAATAGAATACAAGAATATATCAGAAATATCATTCACCTGGACCAAGCAGGCTTTATCCCAGAGATGCAGGGATGGTTCAACATATGCAAATTGATAAATATAATATACTAGATAAATGGTCTGAAGGACAAAAATCACATGATCATCTCATTAGATGCAGAGAAATCATTGGACAAACTCCAACATCCCTTCATGATAAAAGTCCTACAGAGACTGGGAATAGAAGAAACATATCTCAACATAATAAAGGCTATTTATGACAGATCTACAGCAGACATATAACTAAATGGGGAAAAATTGGAAGCTTTTCCACTAAAATCAGGAACAAAACAAGGGTGTACACTGTCCCCACTTTTACTTAATATAGTAGTGGAAGTCTTAGCCATAGCAATAAGGCAAGAGACACACATAAAAGGGATATAAATTGGAAAGGAAGAGATCAAGTTTTCATTATTTGTAGATGACATGATTCTATACATAAGGACCAAAAGACTCTACCAGCAAACTGTTAGAGCTGATAAACACCTGTAGCCATGTAGCAGTATACAAAATAAACACACAGAAATCAGTACCCTTTCTATATGCTAACAACAAACACACAGAGGATGGAATCAGAGAAACAATCCCATCCACAATTGCATCAAAAAAGATAAAGTACTTTGGAATAAACCTAACTAAGGAAGTGATGGATCTCTACAATGAAAACTTTAAAGCACTCAAGCAAGAGATTGCAGAAGACACTAGGAAATGGAAAGACATCCCTTGTTCTTGGATCAGAAGAATCAATATTGTGGAAAATGGCAATCTTACCAAAAGCAATCTACACAATTAATGCAATCCCCATCAAAATTCCAATGGCATTCTTCATGGAAATAGAAAAACAATCCAAAAATTCATTTGTAAGCACAAAAAATCTCAAATATCTAAAACAATATTGAGCAACAAAAATAAGGCTGGTGGTATCACCATACCTGATTTTAACCTATATTACAGAGCCATAGTAACAAAAACAGCATGGCACTTGCACAAAAGCAGACATGTAGATCAATGGAACAGAATGGAGGACCTAGATTTAAGTCTGGGTAGTTACAGCCACCTGATATTTGACAAAAATGCCAAAAATACTCTCTCCATGCACAAGAATTAAGTTCAAACAGATTAAAGACCTTAACATCAGACCTGAAACTCTGAGACTCCTAGAGGGAAAATGGGGGAAACCCTTCAACATATTGGTCTTGGCAAACATTTTTTGAACATACCCCAATTGCTCAGGCAATAAAACCACAGATTAACCACTGGGACCTCATGAAATTACAAAGAGTTTTTATGGCAAAGGCCACTGTGAATAAAGCAGAGGCAATCTAAAGAATGGGAAAAAATCTTTGCCAGCTATATATCTGATAGAAGATTTATATCTAGGGATATACAAAGAACTCAAAAAATTAAATAATTAGATATCAAACAATCCAACTAAAAAAATGGGCTATGGAACTAAATAGAGAGTTCTCAAAAGAAGAAATACAGATGGCACATAAACATCTAAAACAATTTTCTACATCCCTAGTCATCAGGGAAATGCAGATTAAAACTATGTTAAGATTCCATCTCACTCCTGTCAGACTGGCTACCATCATGAAAACAAATGAACATAAATGCTGGCAAGGATGCAGAAAAAGAGGAACCCTTCTACACTCTTGATGGGAATGCAATGTGGTCCAGCCATAGAGGAAATCAGTGTGGAGGTTCTTGAGACAGCTACAAATAGATTTACCATATGATCCAGCTCTAGCACTCCTACACATATATCCTAAGGACTCATCTCACTACCTTAGAGATACTTGCTCAACAATGCTTATTGCTACTCTATTCATAATAGCTGGGAAATGGAGCCAGCCTAGATGTCCCTCAACTGATGAGTGGATAATGAAGATATTACACATTTACCAATGGAGTTCTACTCAGTGGTAAAGAAAAATGAAATTATGAAATTTGCAGGAAAGTGGATGGATCTGGAAAGAATTATACTAAGTGGGGTAACCCAGGCTCAGAAAGCCTAATGTCACATGTTCTCTCTTATATATGGATCCTAGTTATAGATGATTGGACTTCTGTGTGAGTAGGAATAAAACTCAATAGCACAGGCCAGTAAACTAGAAAGGAGATATAAAGGGAATAGAAAGGAAGGGGGGGCTTAATAGGATGGTATTTGTGGTAGTTTGAATAGATGGCCCCCAATATATTCAGTTCTTTATTGTTTATAGTTTGCATTCTATAGCCACCTGGCTGGAGACAATGTCACTGGGTGGATCTTAAGGTGTGGTGGTGGGTTTCAGGTTTCAATATAAAGATATACAAAGTGTGCCTAGCTGGAGTTCCTGAAGTGTGCTGTGTGGCTTTTGGCTTTTAGGCTTGTGTTTCTCTCTCTCTCTCTGCTTGGGCCTGTGAAGGCAGGCCAGCTTCTTCTGCCATTATGGAATTTCCCCTGGATCTGTAAGCTTCAATAAATATCCCTTCCTCCATAATTGTGCCTGGTGTGAAAGTTCATCTCAGTGAACCTGAAGCTGTCTGCTACAGTATTGTATACATGTAAGTAGAAAAATAGATTAATGGGAGTGAAAAGGCCTAAGTGAGATCAGAGGAACAGACTGAGTAAAGGAAAGGTGGAGGGAGGGCTAATCAAAATCTAAGAGCATATAAATAAATCACATGGAAAACTACTTTTTTGAACAATGGAACACTTAGGAGTTGCAGATTATTAATAGAAAATTTTCAGTGCCAGGGATGGGATACCTTCCAGTGAGTTGTTGGCCAGAGAGGTCCCTGATGCCCCCAAAAAATTACAGGCCATTACCAAGGCATTTGGTTTCCTACCAGGAATAGATGGTAAGACCCTATTGCTGAAGACTCCACATACTTGGGCTACAAGGCCGCTGAGAAATCCTGCTGGAACTGAGCTGATAACCTACTCCATGTATACCAGCTGACAGAAAGCTGAAAGAAATCATTCTACATGCAGTTCAATGGGAGAAAGAGAAATCACCAGTGAAGAAGTGAAGATACTCAACAGTGGACACTGCAAGCCTTATATTTGGCCAGCCAGGCCAAATGAGCCAACAAGTGCAATAGCAGTACATCTGTCATGGTGGAAACCAACTGCCCTCTAATTGGACTGGAGGCCCGCTCCATGGGAGGGAATACATCCCTGATACTGAAAACCTACAACAGGGGTAGTCATGAGCCCTCTGGGTATAATGTCTGTTGCTGTCTGGTTAAATGTATATTTTATGCTCATCAAACTGCCCAGTAAGCACTTCTCTTAATGTTCATATCCATATATTAATGCTACTCTCACTTTCGGTACAGAAACTTCTCTTTTCAGATGGCAGTCACCTTGGGATGACTCAGGTGCTGGAAAGAAGTGACAGGAGTGCTCAGTACTGCAATATCTCTATCACACCTTCCAAGGCTCAGGGTCCACTGCAGAAGAGGTGGAGGAAATAATGTAAGAGCCAAAGGAAGAGTAGGACTCCTTACAACGTGCTCCTCCAGACACAAAATGGCCTGAATATCCTCAAGGCACCTCACAGTGCCTGACACTACCTACTCAAGACCATCATAATACGAGGAAAAGATCATGACATCAAAATAAAAGAGAGTCTGATTTGAGGGGGGTATGATGTAGAGTGGCATTTCAAAGGGGAAGAGGGGGAGGGAGGGCATTACCATAGGATATTGTTTATAATTATGGAAGTTGATAATAAAAAATAAATTAATTTTAAAAAATGGGGCTGGAGAGATGGCTCAGCAGTTAAGGTGCTTGCCTGCAAAGTGTAATGACCCAAGTTTGATTCCACAGTACCCATGTAAAGCCAGATGTACAAAGTAGCACATGCATCCAGAGTTTGATGCAGTGGCTAGAGGTCTTGTTGTTCCCGTTCTCCTCTCTCTCTCTCTCTCTCTCTCTCTCTCTCTCTCTCTCTCTCTCTCTCTCTTCTTGGAAATAAATAAAATATTTAGAAGAAAGAAAATTTAAAAATAAATGAGTAAGTAAGTGTATGGAACAGTTGGAGAAAAAGGAAGAAGCTAGATGTGATAAGGAAAATGATGGATCTGATATACATTGTGTGGATTTGTTTCCCCAGAACTGACTTCAGCAACAGTTGGCCTCATTGAGTCTTCATATGACCTGTGATTTCTTATTACTTAGTAAACTCCTTACATGCTCTCTTCCTTTCTTAAAATAGTTAAATCTGATCAACAGTAAGAAATACCCTTTGACAAATATTGATAGTCTCCTTTTTTTTTGCTTTTAGAAATCGTCTTATAGGCTGTAGAGATTGCCAAGTGGTTAAGGTGTTTGTCTGCAAAGCCAAAGGACCTGTTCAATTCCCTAGGGTCTACATGATCAAGATTCACAAGGTGGCACATGTGTCTGGAGTTCTTTTGCAATGGCTGGAGACCCTGGTATGCTCATTCTTTCTCTATCTGCCTCTCTCTCTGTCTCTCTGTCTGTCTCTCTCTCTCTCTCTCTCTCTCTCTCTCTCTCTCTCTCTCTCTCTCTCTCTCTGAAGTAAATCAATAAAAATAAAATTACAAAAACGTAATCCAGTCTTGCAAAATTTTAATCCCAGTTGCTGTGGCATTTTGCTCAATTCACTCTGAATGAACCATACCCTCTCCCTTCTCAGAAAGGCTGCTTAGTCTAGTCACTCACCTGCAATCTTAAGCATGTCTTCATTCTTGTGCATTCCCAATCAGATTCAAGCAGGGTGTAGAATCTCAGATTTTAAAAGTCCCCTCCCCAGTGATCCACAGCACCTACAAGAAACTACTCTCTGCTTACATCACAGCCAATCATGGCTTAAAAAGTAGCATACACATTCTATAAACACTTCTGCTGGCCGTTATCTGTTCAGCCTACTGCAAAACTAATTTCTAGTCTATTTCCAAATCTGCTCTTACTAAGGTAACAAATGACCTCTAAGGTACAAAGTAATCATCTTAAACTATCAAGTACTTTCAAACCTGTTGACCACTGTCTTAAGGAAAAATGCTCTCATCTTTTCTGACACCACACTCTCCTGGAGGCCTTCTTATCTCTTTTCCAATTTGAACCTTCTTAAAATAAATTTAAGTGCTCTTCAGAACTGAGACTGTTTGATTTTTTTTTTTTTTTGAGAAAGTGTATCATGTGCCCAAGCTGGTCTAGAACTCACTCTGTAACCAAGGGTGACCTTAACTTCTGACCTTCCTGCCTCCACTTTCTGAATGCTAGAATTATAAGCATACTCAGTCATATCCAGACTATGCAATGCTGGGGATTGAACCCAGAATTTTGTGCATGCTAGGCAATCATCTTACCAAATGAGCTATATTTGCAGCCCTTCTTTCTTTCTTACTATTCAACGATAAAATCCAATACACCAAATAAATAACAATTTTAAAAAAGAGTAGGGGCTGGCAAGATTGTTCAGTAGTTAGGGTGCTTGTCTGCAAAGCCTAAGTACCGATGTTTCATTCCCCAGTACCCACATAAAGGCAGATAGACAAGGTGGCGCATGCCTCTGGAGTTTGTTTGCAGTGGCTGGAGGCCCTGGTACACCCATTTTCTCTCTCTCTCTCTCTCTCTCTCTCTCTCTCCCTCTCCCTCTTTCTCACTCTCTCTTTTAAGTAAATAAAGAAAGAATTTAAAGAAAAATATCATATTCACTCAAGTGTCATTTATGAGGCAATGAATTTTCAATTTACATATATAACTTTGTATCTAAATATTTCTTTAACATTTACACTCTAATTTCTCAAAAATATTACACAGTATGATTTTCAAAATTTAATCTGGACTTTCATCTCAAACTTACTCCATTCCCAGTCTTCATGACTTCAGTAAATTGCATCTTCTCCATCCAATCCATAGTACTGACCAAAAATTTGTAAGCAAATGCATTGCTGTCTTCTCCTTCAGTTTCTTTTCAACCTACTTCCAAGTGTATTTTACCAATAAAATATGTCTGAAATCCACCACCCTTATTCATTGTTGGTTCTTTCTCTGGAGTTCAAGTTCCCATGATTTTATACTGGGATTAAACAGTAATATTCCGTCATTCATGCTTGTCTCTAACTCCAATTGATTTTTCTCACAGCCGGAGTGCTTTCTGGCACCTGAAATTGAATTGTGTGCTTCTCTTACTTTAAAGCCTGCATAGTTGGTTGTATTATCCTGAGTTATCCAGACAATTAGAACTACAATAGAGAGAGAGAGAGAGAGAGTAATAAGGTAAAATCTAAAATGGATGGAGCATAGGTTTAGCATAATCTGGCTCCTGCCCATAGCTTTAGATTTACTCACATATTCCTCGACAACATCCCATGCTCCAGTCTCTGCTGCCTTTTCATTCCTTCCATGCTTCCAGCTCTTCCCCTTCTCAGAGACTTCATACTCAGTCTGCTAAATGTCTGAAGCAATCATCTCTCCAACTCACTTACCCTTTAAGTTATTTTAGTATCATTCTCAGAAAGGCCTTTCCTGGCTTCCCAAACTAATATCAATTTTAATCTTTGATGGTATCTTATATATTACCATCACAGTTCTTATAATTTTAAGTTATAGAAATTTTCATCTAATAAGTTTCTTTAACCTAAGTAGGTCGATGAGTTGTATGAAGATAGGAATTATGTTCATCTTGCTCACTGCACAACTCTACTTACTATGTAAGTGTCTGGCCTATTAGTAGGCATTTGCTGAATGGGTTGGAAGTTAGCTTTTTTATAAGGCTAGACTCGGTTGTCTTCACTTGACTTAAAAGAAAGGAGGAAGCTACTGATTTCCAAGTGAGAAAAGAATCATGTGCCATAAAGATACAGAAAGACAACATACACATCAAAGGACATAGCCAAGATACTACGGGATAGAGCCCCAGTTCAGCTGAATTGACTGGCAGAGAAAGAATTCAGAATGTGAGCTCAGACCTGATAAGGCTTATATACCCTGGCAGACAGAGTTGCAACTATACAATGTAATTTATGCATCTTCTGTTTCATTTTGTATTGTTCATAAACTTAAATATAACCCATAAACTCTATTTAATTACCATACTAAGGCTTCTGTGTGCTGTACATATATTTGCAAGAATTTACAAGTCTGGACTTTTGTACATTTTATAAAGAGGAATGAAGCTCAGTGCCTCCTATCATGAGCTGCATGCTGGTTTCTCCATCCAAGGAGTAAACAAGAACAGTTTGCATTTGATTTTATGATTCAGCTCGTCCCAGACATAAAATAATGAGGCTGAAAGAAATGCTGCATGGATGGAAAAAAGAAAGTCCAGAGCTATGAATAATATTTCTGCAGATTCTCAAGTAAAGTGAAATAATAAACAAATCTCATACCACTCCTGGTCCAGAGTAGTGATTTAAGTGTTATATTCCAGAAATGCTACACTGTTCATTGGAACTGCATGTACCAATTGCCAGAAAAGGAGTCCTCCCAGCCCTTCATTGCTGCCTCCAAAAGAATGAAGGCAAGATCCAAAAACTTACACCAAGTTTGCTTCACTTCCACGTTTATATTGCACAGAGTCTCTCATTCCCAGGCAAAGGACAAAACAACACAAAACAATTCTAGTTTTTTTCCCCCTTTCC
The DNA here is from genome assembly GCA_036346955.1 of Dipus sagitta. NCBI lineage: Eukaryota > Metazoa > Chordata > Mammalia > Rodentia > Dipodidae > Dipus > Dipus sagitta. Next base: position 92,236,892 of record CM070774.1, on the reverse strand, counting down.
AGAAAGTTGGATATTTCCTAAGTATATATTTTCCCGTTCTTCAGTGTAATCAAACCCAACTCATTTAGAATGGGGTACACAGTAATTCATTAGCTATATTGGAAAATAAACTTAAATTTTCATTATAACCTACAAAATAAAGCTAAAGTTTAAACATATTCTCTTCCACTTGAAGTGTGAGGTCGATGCCATTCCATTAGACAATGGACTCAACAGAACTTATCTCTTTTTCTAAAGAGAAAATAAAACTTAATTAGCATGTTCAACATAAGATTTGGAGAGGGTTAAACAAGAAAATCTGAGTTTCAAACTTTATTATTCTTAAACCTCTCTGGCTCTTTCATGACTTGAGGGTTTACAGTGTCTTGGATCATTTATAGGTGTTAATCATACTCATAAATTTTGGTCATGGGATAGCAGGTATAGAAGATTAAGCAGATTTTCCCCTAATCCCAAATCATTTCATGAAAGTTGGTTTCTTGAATAAAGCACCAGTTGGTACTTGATTGGCATTTATCTTTTTCTCAGAAAAAAGTTACACAAAAAATCTGCAACAACAAAAGCATCTGCTAAATTAATACCTTTAAGGACACTCAAACTGCTCATAGGTGAAGCCCTGCAGAACTAGGAAACTTCTAATTGAGTAATCTTTCACAGAGAGAGAGAGAGAGAGAGAGAGAGAGAGAGAGAATAAGAAAAAGAAGAGGAGGAAAAGGGAGGGAGAAAAGAAGGGAGGAAGGGAGGGAGGGAGGGAGGGAAGGAGGAAACCAGATGCAGTTGTGGGAAAGGGGTGGCTTCGATTCTGGAGAATACTGAAACTATTCACTCAAACTGCTACAATCCATGCTGACTAACCAATGTGCCTCCGTGAAGAATTATACCTTTATGACTGTGTGTAATAAACCAGTATGGAAGCCACATGTGTCACAAAGGTCCCCCATGTGTCAGGAGCTTACACTTCAAATATGTATTTTTTTTTTCCCCTCTGTCATGCTGCATCTACTTTTCCTACTTAGGCCACAAAAATCTTACCTAAGAGTTTTATTTTCATTCTCAGAGCTGAGTAAATAGTAAATATGTAATGTTTAAACTAGGCAAAAGTTATGTGAAAAATGAAAATGAACAAGGACTATAGGAAGTTAAATAAGCCTCAGGGTAAATAATGCTGTTTGAACTGGGCTTCTTCTTGGGCCTAAATAATCTACTCCTATACTCTGACAGACACTGAACAGCAGCCACCCAAGAACATGACCCTTAAGAGCCAGCTTTCCAAAGGCCTCTGTGAAAGGGAATCTGCACTTTCTCACTGGTGACACCATCTAACTCACAGTTATGAAGACTTAAAGAAAACCAGAGCCAGAAAGAACCTCTCTGCACTCTCACATCCTGGCAGACACTGCTGCCTTGCAAAATCTGTACTGCAGAGGCTTGGAGATGCCAGATTCTGTCCTTTCTGCCCATGCCTCTTCTCCCAGCCCTAGAGGCTCAGACTCACTGGAGAAAACTGTGACCTTGAAGAACTGTTCTTTACCAGCCCCAGGACACAGGGCAGGAACTGACTTGACTCAGACACTGCAGTCCTGAGAGTCCAGGTGACATTGCCAATGGGGTCCACATTTGGATCCATGTTCACAGGGGAAGGCTCTTTGGCTCCACTGTGTTTTTTTTTACACTCTACTATCATTCCTCTATCAAGCCAAGTAGGTAGAAGAATGGCTGGCTCCTGCACCCTGGGTTTCATTGGGGGATTTTTGTATGTAAAATATCATTAATGCTATGTGAGTGTCAGGAAGCAGCAGAGGCAATGACAGCCATCAGCAGCCTGCCACGCGATGCAGTTTTGAGAAGTCCCTTCTCCGTGTAGGGTGGTCCAGTCATGAGCTCTCTGCTTCTCTGTGTTTTCCAGCATTTTGGCGGTGTGTCATCTCTCCAGCCTTGAGAGTTACATATGGTGAGGATCTCACTGTGTAAACTGACAGCAGAACTGGTCCAAGTTCTCCCCCATAGAAAGGGACTGGTAGGATCCCCCTGTGTCAGAAAAGCAGAAAGATTATGTAGTGCAAATAGCAACATTTCCATAGGGAGAGAAGGCTCCAAGGTAGTCATTCTAAACAAGTGTTTGTACCCAGGTATTTTTGCAAAATATATGATACAGTCTCATGTCAATGTTTTTAAAAGTATAAGACACATAAACAGACAAAGTAAACAGATTATATTTAACTATTATTATTAAAATATTTTAAACCCAAACTAAGGATATAGTAATGTATATTTTCCATGCATTAAATAAATGGTTGCAACTGTGGTAATCTTCATATTTCCTCATAGTGCTAAACCTAAGTAATACCTTTAAAATGGGAAACAATTTTGACAAAAAAAATACTTTTGATTTTTATTAGTGACTAACACCAATGTGAGTGTTGCAAATATTACTATAATTGATTGCCTAAAATGATAATGAAAGAAAATGACAAATTTCATTATAAATAAGTGCAAATAGAGGTGTCCTATCTTTAAATCCAATTCCATGAGATTCCTGAATTCTACCCCTTGATCTTAAGCAAAGAAACTGATTGAAAGAATCACTGTGACTTTCTGGTAACCATTCACCCTGCTCAGTGAGTACGTACCATGTGCACTGGAATATAGTGGTTTAGCATTACTTAATGGCATTACCTTTAAATTGAAAGTTATCCAGGAGCCAGTAGGAAACATAATACTCTGCCATCACTTCCACTAAAATGATAGCTAATATATTCTCATTAGCTCAATTAGCTCATAAGCATTATTTTCCAGAGTGAGATCACCACACTAGAAAATATTGATTATTCACGTGTTTTATACAACAGGTTTTTAGAGGCGGGTCTGTCTGTCTCTGAGGTTATCTATGCAAGCCAGATCTCAGAAGAGAATGCAGTGGTGAAACACTACTTATGTGAATTGAGAGATCTTCATTTATCACAGAAGTCTAAAGAAAGATCTGCTACATAGCAAGTAGAAACCAGATGTTGCCAGCCTCCACTTTACTGTTAGGCAAAAATCACAAAACTATTCAAAATTCAATTTAGTTTATAAAATTGGCTTTGCTTTCTATTGTTCTTGCTAATGTTCCTATTTCATTTTCTTGCTTATCTTCCCTCAAGCTCTCATAGGTAGTACATGTATTCGTGAGTAAACATTAATCAATCATACCCTCTTTTTACCACTGGGTATAATTTTTTATTTCTCAACTAAATTGTAAGTCATGAACAAGGCAGAATGTACACCTTATTTGCTATAACAGCAGTAACAGGACTGAGAACATTATGGGAATTTTTATAAGTACTTGCCCACTGACCAAAAGTAAATAAGAAACATACTTAACTTCTGTGTATTTGTATTAACTTCTTTGTTGACCACTCTTGGTTTTCATAGGTTGTTCTGCTTCTGAAAATAATGAGCAAATATATGACAAATAAGAGAATCAGTGCAGTGAGATGTGTGTGTGTGTGTGTGTGTGTGGTATGCATCTGTGTCCCCTCGCGGCACTGCATGCCAACTGTGGGAGTGTGTTCACTTACTGTGACCAGAACAGAACATCCAGTGTCCAACTCCATCTCTCTTCTTCCCATTCTCATTTTGAGCTGGAGTCTCATTGATAATGGAACTTGCTGTTTTACAAGAGCCCAGGCAATTCCATGGTTTCTATTCACCTTTGCATGACTGGCGTACAGATATATGTGGCCATACCAAGCTGTTTACATGTAATCTGGAGGGGGCAGGTTTTTGCCCCCTCATGCCCTCATGCTTGTGCAGGAAGCACATTTAAGTGCTCAGCTATTTCTCCAGCCCTGGACAATAGCTTTTTAAAGAACAGTTAATGATTTTCTTATCTAGTGTCTGAGTTAGATAGTTATTTAGAATGGATGTGATGGTATTTGGCAGCAGTATTAAAGTCCACTGTTCATTTGCTCATTCCTTAATTTATTAAGGGTTTTGATAGGTGGAAATGAAAATGAAAACCTGGTCTTGAGGAAATTAAAGCCTGGGAAAATAAGAATAATCCAATTGTGCCTTCTTTTCCTTTACCAATGCCCAATTTAGACCTCGGATGAGTGCAGTTTCATCCTGTCTTTGGATTTCATTTCTAATCATTTGCTATTTATGCAATCTAACCTCCTCCACAAAATAAGATTGCTGCCAAGTGAATATTGCTAATCATTACACTACTTAATGATAGACAAATGAATGATAAACCAAACTTCCAGCCATACAGGAATGGTTCAGAAACTATGTTATTTCATAAATATTGTAAAACCAACTGCATTGATGAAGTGTTCTTAATACTATGGTATGTTAATGTTATCATATTAAGTATATAAAAACTGAAAATATGTTGTTCATTGTGTGATCTCTAGACACAAATATACATATACAGAAATAGAAATAGATGAAAACAGATCAAGATATTAACCATAATTTATGACTGTGAGTGAAAATGGACATTTTTGAATACAAGGAATTTATCTTTAAAACCTAAAATAACAATTCTCATAACATATATACATTTTAAAATCCACTATTTCCCTTTATTGAAAAAAATTTCAAACATATAAATCTGGTTAATCAGAATCCTGGCTCATCAGCCTTGTGTCCTGCTATGATTTAGTAAATTGATGCCAATTATCTTATAGAGGAACAGCCTTCAGAATTGCTGATACTGTGTGTCAGTGGTAGGGCACTTGCCTAATATTCATGAGAACCAAGTTTGATCACCAGCATGAAGGACAGGAGCCCTTGAAACTGATGTCTCCTCCCCTGCAGCATCTTCCCACTTCTCTTCTGTGGACAGTACCTTCCATTCTGGAGTGTCACTCCTAAGCTCTCAAGCCTCCAAACCTTTGCTCAGACTGTTGTTTCTTCCCAGAGCTGAAGAAAGGAGAGGGTCAGATGGCAACTACCCTGGTGGTGCTCAGAAATATAATGAAATGGAGCAAACTGTGTTTTCTAGGACTCCAGAAACAGCACTGTAGGTGTTGGAGACGAATAATTTAATAAAGCTACTTAGAGTGGAAAGGATTGGCAGGGGTAAGTGTGATGCTGCAGATGATAGGTGGCTGGATGGTCTTCCAAGGAGAGCGGGTTCAGGTAACCAAAGAGCTTTTAACCTGCTAAATAGGGCGTGCAGACTTGGGGCCAGAGCCACATGACTCATTTAGGGCAAGAGAGAAGGGGATTATGTGGGGCTTATTTTCTCCAGTAAGCAAATGTAGAGAAAATTTTTATGACCATCAGTCTGAAGAACTAACCACCTGGTCATAAACCCAGTAAGTCTCACACCTTTGCCCCATAAGGACAGCTTCTACCCTAAGTTCTCAAAAGTCTCCTTTCCTGTCTCATACACACCAGTAACCACCTCTCTTCAGTGAATACTTTGCTATTGGTCAATATGAAATTCTCATTTTGCTTTATGTAAAGGCTGTATGCAGAGGTGACTTTTTTCCTTCACCAGATGAAAAACTTCTTGAGGACAAGTTTTGTTTTGAATTGGGCCAAACTTGCTACTCACCACATCTTAAATAAACAACAAACTTATCAGAGAATAAGAAAACTATCTCAAGACTAAACCAAGAAGACAGAGAATAGTGAAGAATAAATAGGCAAAGATCCTTCAGATACATTACAAAAGCCCTTCATTTGAGTCAGCTTGTCATAAAGCAAAGTGAAAGAAAGGCAGTGTAGCAGAGAGCTTCAGGTTCGCTGAGATGAACTTCCAAACCAGGCACAGTAATGGAGGAAGGGATATTTATTGAAGCTTACAGACCCAGGGGAAGTTCCATAATGTAATGATATGCCTGCCTTCAATGATGTGCCTGCCTTCACAGGTCCAAGCTGAGAGAGAGAGAAGTACAAGTTCTGTAGCAGACAGATTCAGGTTCACTGAGATAAACTTCCAGACCAGGCACAGTTATGGAGGAAGGGATTTATTGAAGCTTACAGATCCAGGGGAAGTTCCATAATGGCAGAAGAAGCTGGCCTGCCTTCACAGGCCCAAGCAGACAGAGAGAAGCACATGCCAAAAGCCAAAAGCCACACAGCACACTTCAGGAACTCCAGCTAGGCACACTTTGCATATCTTTAGATTGCAATCTGAAACCCACCACCACACCTTAAGATCCACCCAGTGACACTGCCTCCAGCTAGGTGGCTGCAGATGCAAACTACAAACAAATAAAAAAGCTGAATATATTGGGGGCCATCTAGTCAAATCACCTCAGGCAGAAACTTGGGAAGAGCCTATCTCGGCCTGGCTGTAACCTAGAGAAATAAACCCTGAAGTATGGGGGGCCTTCCTCAGAGCACATTTCAATATCACTATTTGACAGCTGGCTATAAGAAGTCTTGTACCTATCATGAGAAAATGTCACTGAAATGTGAATAATCTGAAGCTCCATTGGAATCCCCTAAGTAATTTCACCCAGACAAGCAGCTCTTCAGCCTGATGTCACACTGAGTTCTTGGGTGGAGGTGGGAGTTGAAGAAACGCTCAGAACAGTATGCTATAAATAGAAGAAGACTGCTTCATACATTCTAATAACAATAACCCTTCCTGAACTATTTAGCCATTGCCTGCTGTAGTTCATACTGCTCATATTTCCCAGCTCATTTGCAAGAGTCAGGCCTATGCCATGAATCACCAACCATTTCCAGCTCAATCCATTCTTCCAGAATTAACCTCAAGACTCAGCAGAAAAGCACAAGTCTCAGAGCAGGTCATCCTTCACATGGGCAAACTGGACCATCTTGATTTTCCAGACTCAGGGGACACATGTCCCCCAAAGACTGATTCTCTACCGAGTGCATTGCCAGCTTAATACACAATCTCCCCACAATGATTGTAGAGCTTGCTGCATTTTTCACTGCCAAGGCCTACATTTGTCACTTCACATGGCTTTGACTAGAATTTCATGTTATGGGCTCTGGCTAGCCACACAGACTGGAATTTACTTACGTCTGGTCAAATCATCTCTTCTCCCCTCAACACCAGAGATCTGCAAATAATATCTGCTTATAAAGCTGAAATTCTCAGAATATCACCCATTTTCAGAGTCCAGAAATGCTAACCATTAAACCGTGGGACCCCGTTATGTCATCCATTTTCTATCTTATGAAGGACCCTCTAAAAATATCCTACTTTGAAAACAATTTAAAACAGATCAAAATCTTAAAAAATATGCAGCTTAAAGTGATTCTTGTAATACTTTCAGGTACATGTTTAATTTCAGCTATAATTTATACATTTTAAGTCCATTCTGTGTATGCCATGTATGTCAAATGGACCATTCTAATCTCCACAATGCTTGAAAAACTATCCAAAGAAGTCCACTTCAGAGTAGCTGGGTGAAGAGCCACATTGTCAGCTCTGATGAAGTAAAGATCCTTGTTAGACATAAGTCTTCCTTCACCAAATTCCCAAGTGAGCTTACATAGGAACTGATATACACTGAGATGTACGGGGATGTAGATTTTTAAATTTTTATTTATTTATTTTAGAGAGAGAGAGAGAGAATGGGCACACCAAGGTGTCCAACCATTGCAAGCAAACTCCAGACACATGCACACCTTATGGACCTGGCTGACATGGGTACTGGATATTTGAACATGGGTCCTTAAGCTTCAGAGGCAAATGCCTTAAGTGCTAAGCCATCTCTCAGCCCAAGACCATATTTCTTTGCCTTAAGCCAAAATCTGAAACTTCTGTCTACTAATTGCCTATGTGAACAGGTCTTAATCTTTTGTTCTCAGGTAATATATATATATATATATATATATATATATATATATATATAGGTCTCAGGGTGGCCTTGAACTAATGGTAATCCTCCTACCTCTGCGTCCTAAATTCTAAGATTAAAGGTATGAACCACCATGCTTGGCCCCCTTTATAATTTTTTAAATTATTAGGTAGTCTAGAAAGAAAATATGTATATGATTTTTATCTATTAACATTATTATATTCAAAATTTTAGTTAAGGAATATTTAAATAGTTATATATAATAAACTAATTATACATTAACATAGCTAAAATATTGATGAAAAATGACAATATTTTCCAAAATAAAAAGAACAAAGGAAGACTATCATGATTTTGCATCTTTGAAGCTTGCTTCATGGATGACAGGTAGATTCTCATACCTGTTCATGTACTCAATATGTTGTGATGTATTCTAAAATATGTGAAAAAAATATAACCTCACATAGATTATGTCCTTGGAAAAGGAGAGGGCTGGAGAGATGGCTTAACAGGTAAAGCACTTGCCTGTGAAGCCTAAGAACACATGTTTGAATCTCCAGGTCCCAGTAGTCAGACGCACAGTGACATAAGTGTACAATGCTGCAGATGTGCACAAGGGGGTGATTGCATCTGCAGTTTGTTCACAGCAGCTGAAAGGCCCTGGCATGACCATTCTCCCCACCTCTCCTGCCTCTTTCTCTAATCTCTCTCTCTCTGCCTCTTTCTCTTCTCTGTCTCTCTCTCAAATAAAAAATTTAAGAAGTATTTTAAGAAAAGGAAAGAGAATTTTAATAGCATTTACAAAATAACTGGAAATTATTGAAAGTTCAACAAGTGGTAGTATCTCAAAGGTTAACTTCAATATGGACTCAAATAAAATATTTTATACTGCATAAAGTTTACTAATCTGTTTCACACTCTAAAGAATCTTTGATCTGTAAATAATTTTTGTGAAATTTTACAGTGGGCATTTAGAAAATATTCATCCATTGTTGACAAATTTTATATATCAAAAGTCATATTTGTAGTATCACTAGCAATATCATTAGAAAAATGCCTTAGGGTCTGGGTAGTTGTCAAGCTCATGGGTAGGAGAAACTAGTTTTCCAAACTTTTATTCTCTTTTTGAAAGATGGAATTTTATCACTATTAATAAATTTTCACTTTTTTCTCACAGTGACTAGTTCATTTTGTTATTTTTGAGAAAATGCCTTCCAAATACTTAAGACTACATAACCATAGTCTGTCAGTCATTCATTCACTTCAGCATGCCATCCTATGAAAAAAGAAGATAAGTGAGCTTGTAATTCAAATAACTGTATACTTGCTTTTCCTTGGAACAATTATATTTGTATATGCAGCCTGATTAATGTGTGAATCCTTCCCATTTTGTTCCATGAAATATTGAACACATGTGTTCCATGGTTTAAATTTTCATAATATTAATTTCTTTTGTTATTTTGTTGTTGTTGTTATTTGAGAGGGATGAAAAGACACAGGGAGAGAATTAAAAAGAGATAATGGGCATGCCAAGGCCTCCAGCCACTGCAAATGAACTCCAGACACATGTGTCACCTTGTGCTTATGTGGTCCTGGGAAAATGAACCTGGGCCATAGGTTGGACATGCCTCAAAGAAACTGCCTTCTACCTTTTCAAAACCATAGTCTGGGCTGGAGAGAGAGCTTAATGGTTAAGGTGCTTGCCTACGAAGCTTAAGGACCCACGTTAGACTCTCCAGTTTCCAGGTAAGCCAGATGCACAAAGGTGAAGCAAGCACAAGTTCACACATGCCCACTAGGTGGGTGCAGGCATCTGGAGTTTGATTGCAGTGGCTGAGGCCCTGGCACAGCAATTCTCTCTCTCATTCTCTCTCTCTATCCCTCTCTCTCTCTCTGTATCTTTCTCTCTAAAATAAAACATTAAAATATTAAAAAGAACATAATCTTCAATACTTGTTGCCATGGATTTCCCCTCAGTCTTGGTAGAAAGAATCTGTCAACACCGAGACTCAGAACTGATAGGTTTGGGAGAGAGAGAGAGATGAGAAGCAAATTGCATGGACCATGAAATGGTGATGATATGGAGTGGAATAAGCATGAGAAGTTCTTGGAACATCCACAGACTATTTGAGCATGCATCTATAAGAAGGGAACTGAGTAATCCCTTGGGTGCTCTGCTCTGTGCGTACTTTATGTATACTTTCATATTGCTAATGTAACATTCATTACCACTGACTTAATGGTTTAAAACAAAACAATTTTGTGAACTTAAAATCATGGACAACAGAAGTCCAAAATGGGCCTCCCTAGGGGAAAAAAATCAAGGTGTTAGAGGCTGTGAGGAAAACCCATTTCCTTGACTTCCCTAGCTTCTATAGACCACCCACTTTCCTTGGTCTGCATCCTCCTCAACTTTTCTATTTTCTTTTTTTTAATATTTTTAAATTTTTTCGTTCATTATTATTTACTTGAGAGTGACAGAAAGAGAGAGAGAGAGAGAGAGAGAGAGAGAGAATGGGCATGCCAGGGCTTCCAGCCACTGCAAATGAACTCCAGATGCATGCGCCCCCTTGTACATCTGGCTAAAGTGGGTCCTGGGGAACTGGGCCTGGAATTGGGATCCGTAGGCTTCACAGGCAAGCGCGTAACCACTAAGCCATCTCTCAAGCCCAACCTTTCTATTTTCAACACCAACAACAAAGAGTCTGGTCCCTCTGATCTTCTCTTTTGCTTTTGGGGACCCTTGAAATTACAGTGGGCCCACCCACACAAATCAGGATAACCTCCCTATACCAGCCTTAACAGCATCTGCAACCTTTATTCCCCTTTGCTGTCTGATGAAACACATTCACTGAGTCTAGGATTTGAATGTGAACATCTTTGAGGGACCATTATAGTACCCAAAACCCCTTGGTAATGGTTGATTTGTGGATTTCAATCAGGTGTGAAGGAAGGAATGTTGAAGGGAGAAAACTTAAGACCAAAGAATGTCACCATTTTTGGAGACTTACAAGTTTTTATGACATTATGCTGTATTTTGTTTTGAAGTATATCTATGTATATGATGCCAGGTTTTACTTTGAGGTTATACTCGAACACAAAAAAGAAGCAAACTGAATGTTTCACCAAGAGAAGAGAATTGCTAATAAGTACAAACTATTTTCTTCTTCTTTATTCTTCTGAGCCCAAAGCATAGTGCTTGTAAATAGAGGCAAATGTCTGTTGAATGCAGAGGGGTAAAGGCAGAGAATTTTAAAGAATAATATATTTTATACTCATTCACATACACATACATTCTAGAAGGCAAAAAAGAGGATATGAGTTAAGACAGTATGTAGAAATAAAAGAGTACTGTGGAAGAAGTATAACTCCAAGCCCATATTATGTTATTTTATTTCAAACGACTCTCAAAAATAAGCAAAATGAAGTAGGCTTTGTCTTCTAATTTTAACACAAGAAAAAAATGCATCCTTTTTTTCTCTTCAGAAAATGCAAAATATCAGCAAAGTAAGTTACAAGGCAATAACTTTAAATTCAGAGAATAAATTTTTATAGTTACATTAAATTACAGCCCCCTGAGGTTTCAGTAATGGAAATGCTGACAGACTTCGAAATACAGCAACTGCACCTAAACTCCTACCCTTTTTTCTTCTCACTGGCTTCTACCTGCTTCATTACTTTTCCACCAAAAGGGAACCGGGCTAATTTTTGACCAGCTTTTGATGTCTGTACTCAAAGAAAATTCTGCCTTATATCAGAAAAACTCATAAAAACATGATTATGCATTTGCCAAGAGCCATGGTGTCTTTGATTGACAAGTCTGTCCTGGTACATGCTGTTGTCTAACATCGCCTACTTTGTGTGACTCCAGACACTCCCAATTAGATACTTTGAAGGGCAAAAACAGGAGCAATTACTGCCAACTCTTTATGAGTCCTGTACTAGCTGTTTAAGAAGCTCTGAAGAATGGCAAGGGGATACAGTGGGGAGGTACCTAGGGACGTTTTGATCTGAGTGTTGTCAGAGCTTCCTTCCTCTACAGACAGTGGTGTGCTTGTCAGGATCCCCAAGGATAGCTCTCTGGGTTTACATCAATGATTTTAAAAGAACTTCCTTTTGTGGAAATTCTTCTTCCATACAGAGTGAGCAATTTTGCAGATCTGGGAGAGGATGAATATACTCACAGGTTTTTGCTCACCTGGCAAGTTTACAGCTGTCCACACTTCTGCTGAGTGCACTCAGAAGGTTTACACAGAAGTAAGTGAGCTAACAACTTGAGGGACTGTGTTGCACACTGACAGGTCAGAATGCAGGCCTCACATAGAATTGAAAAAGCAAACAGGTAAAAGTTTCCAGTCACCCTATGTCTTGAAAAACTCCATAGCTCATCTTATGAACCCTAGGAAAAATGCAAAACCATACCTCTTTGATGTGATATCACTGCTTTCAGCAGCCTCTCCCTTGAGGGACTGTCAGTCTGGGATTATCCCTCCCAGCAGCACCCTGACTCCATATCCTTCCTACTAGCTGTCCCCATTCAAAATGCATCTGCCCATGTATCGTGTCCTCCATGCTGGATTCCCAGGTAGAACTCTGTCACAACAGATGCTTTCTGAAAGAAAAATTATCTTAACATAATGAAGATGAAAAGAAGGAATCTCAACTCAGATATTGAAGAGAGTAGGTTTGGTATCTGGGATTTTTTAAAAAAAACTTTTTATTGATAATGTTTTTATATATAGACAAATATACCAAAACATTTTATTGACAATGTCAATATATATAGACAATATACCATGATCATAATATCCTCCCACCAGTCTCCCTTCCCCCCTTCCAAATCCACCTCCACTGAATTCATCTTTTTTTTCAACTTTTTAATCTTTTACGTATTTATTTATTAGAGACAGAGGGACAGAGGGAGAGAGAGAATGAGTGCACCAGGGCCTCTAGCCACTGCAAACAAAGTCCAGATACATGCATCACAATGTGCATCTGGCTAACATCGGACCTGGAGAATCGAACCTGTGTCCTTAGGCTTTGCAGGCAAGCACCTTAACCACTAAGCAATCTCTCCAGCCCTGAATCCATCTTCTTTCCAACTAGTGTCTCTTGTCTTTTGGTGTTAGCATATTTTGCCTACTATGCAGATCTTGTGTAGGTAGCACCAGCCAAAGTGAGGTCATGAATATCAAGGCCACTTTGTGTCTGGAAGAGAGTATTGTAATCACTCCTCATCTTTTCTTGGCTTACATTCTTTCCACCAACTCTTCTCCAAGAAGGGTGTGATAAAGGTGTCTCACTTCGTGCTGATCACTCCACTGTCATTTCGCATCACCTTGGCGAGTTTTGAGTCACCTCAGTAGTCACATCCATCTGAAAAGAGAAGCTTCTGTAAACAAAAGTGAGAATAGAATTAATGTATGGGCATAAAGGTTAATTATTGAGAGGGCAGTTTGATGGGCATAATATATCCATTTAGCCAGGAAACAGTAGTAATTTCCCCACCCCCTAAGGATTATGACCTCCCCAACCACAGGTTTTTGATTAGGCTTGCAGTATTGGTGGTGGTTTTATTCAAGTGTCCCCATAAACATAGGTGTTCTGAATGCTAGGTCTCCAGCTGATGGAGATTTAGAAATTAATGCCTCCTGGAGGCCGTGTATTGTTGGAGGTGGGCTTATGGGTGTTATAGCCAATTTCCTCTTGCCAGTTTTTAGCACACTCTCTTGTTCCTGTTGTCCACCCAATGTTGGCCAGGAGGTGATGTCTACCCTCTGCTCATGCCATCATTTTCCTCTGCAATCATGGAGCTTCCCCTTAAATCTGTAAGCTAAAATAAACCCTTTTTTCCCACAAGCTGCTCTTGGTCAGGTGATTTCTGCCAGCAATGCAAACCTGACTGCAGTAGTATCAGACAGGAAGTCCAATCAGGAAGCAGTTGGTTTCCTCCATCACACATACACTACCATTGCACTAGTTGGTATGTTTGGCTTGGTTAGCCAGCCATAAAGCTCATAGGGTCTACTGTTGGTTAAGATTGTTGATGGCTTTTCTCCCCCAACAGCTTTCATAGGTCTTTTCAGAATCCTGACAGCTAGTCAACAAGAAGGAGGCTTCCAGATCAGCTTCAACTTGAATGCTCAGTATCCTGTAGCCCAAATATGTGGAGTCTTCAGCAATAGGGTGAGATGGTTAATCTTGATTGTCAACTGGATTAGATGAAGAAATACTTAGATTATCAGTAAAACACACTTCTGTGTATGTCTTTGAGGGTATTTCTAACATGGACTAACTGGGGGATGACTTTCCCTGAATGTGGATGGCACCATCCTATAGGCTGAGGGCTCATATGGAATAGAAGGGGAAGAGAGCCAACTAGCATGGGTATCATTTCCTCTGCTTTCTGGTCCCCATGATGTGAGCTTCCCTGCTTCACCATGCCTTCCCCACCATGGTGATCTGAAGCCATGAAACAAAATAATTCTTTCCTCCTTTGAGTTGTTTTTCTCAGAGATTTGACATGAGGCAGCAAGTCTGACATTAACTGCATCTTTGAATCAAACCACAAGATAATTTATTTGAAGCATAGGTCTACATGATTTTCCTTTCTATGCCTTTATTAAAGAAGTATTTATTAGCCACTATTGGTAGCAAGTCTCAAATGAAAATGTTGAGCTGTCAGAGAGCTGTTGCCTTTACAGAGTTCACAATATGGTAGATAAGAAATGGAGCTACAACATGAGGCATAGATCCATAAATAGACTATTGCAGGATTTCGAAGTTGTGAACATTCCTCCTCCTAAAAAACAGAGTGTCTGCATATATTTAGGATTAATTTCCAATACAATACATATGTAATCATGATTACACACTATTTTCAACCATGCATACTAACTTATTGAAATCCTAGCTAGGTTTAGCCCCTCTCTTGGTTTTTGACTTAATAGCATTAGTAGCAAATGGAAGAAAGAAAGTAATCTGGTGAGGGGAAAAAAAGCAATTACACAGGTTATAAAAATAACCAGTTTTTTTTCATATCTGTTTCTTATTTCAAAAACAAAAGGAAATCTGCAACCTCGAAAGGAAAGCATGAAGCTGGGTGCTGGGTTGATTCTGTGGGAGATTAAGAAGGTTGTCAAATGCAGGTAGTCTCTATTTTATGATCCATGTGATGACCCGAGCAGGGAAGGACACAGAAGATCACCTCCCTACTTCTGCTTATCTAGCTACATGTTGCTAAGATAAATTTTAAAATATTCATCAAAAGTGCATTTGGAAATATTTACTGGCAGAGGAGTAGCATCCCAGGCTTTTGGGTATTTCACTGTCACCATTTCAGAAATCTCACCTGCCTGGCAGATTGCTCTGCTTAAAGTGAAAAAAAAAAAAGTGGTATCTATTTTAAGCACCATGATCCTTAATTTCTTAATCTTCTGTTCTTGAGTTCTATAATAAATCCATTCAAAACTGTACATATGCATTAAGAAGCACACAAAAGTCACCTTTTCTTTATCCCAAAGATATGAACATCTTCTATTCACTATTAAAAGAATTTTAAACAAGTTCTCTAAGCTAACTTTCAAATGCACACATCATAGAACAGTGGGATCCAGTTTTTTTCTGGGTGCAATAATTGGTATAATATCTGGTGCAGTCATTTCACCTATGATTTCTCTTGAGGAAATATGGCTTGGTTCTGAATGCTATGTCTCTCCAGAATCCTGACCCCTAAGACTTTGCCCTCAGGAGTGGTGCCTCTGGGAGATGAGTAGAGCACTCATGAATAGCATTAGTGCCCTTATAGAAGAGACTCCAGAGAGATCCTCAACAAGTCCACTATGTGATGACACAGTGGAATGTCACCATTATGAACTAAAAAAGCAGGCATTCACCAGACACCAAACCTACTGGACCCTTGCTCTTGGAGTCCTAACCTCCAGAAGTATGAAAAATAAATTTCTGTTATTTATAAGCCAAACAGTTTGTGATATTTTAACATTCGAAATGCACCAAGGCAAGTATTTTCTGACAAGTGATGAGACTAGCTCTAGAAGTGGATGAGAATGTGGCATTCACATAATCATCCCTCCACTTCTAATCGGGGGCTACCCAATAGTAATTAAATCTCTTGCTTTCTTTGAACTTAGCAGAGACTGATCCAGGAAGCTTGTTTCAGCAGCAGCAAAGCCATCGGCCTAGTCTACTCCTCTCAACAGCAGGTTTGGAGAGGAGCTCAGGTATCTGGAGTTGCACCAAGTTTTCATATGATGCTGATGAAGGTAGGGACTTCCTTGGAGAACACAGAACCAGGTCTTTTCCATCACAGTTTCTCAGTAGAAAGTCTGATGCATGTTGGTTGCTCTAACCCTGTAATATCCAGTACTATCTAGAGGCCAGCCAATAAAACGGCTCGGTAAAAATGAGGGCATTAGAGAGCCGAACAAAGATTCCATTAACCCTGTACTTTATTGACAATTCCTGCCCCTGATCAGATGTTTTCAATCTCACTTTGAAGTCTGTTTACAACGATGACTGATTCTGGGGACCTCAAGCTGCCTTAAGTCACCATTGTGACCACTGCAGTTGCACATAGGCACATGGTTCTATGTCTCATAATCCACATCAACTTTGAAAATAAGTTCAGGTGACCTCAGACTATAAGCATGAAGGAGAGAGAAGAAATGTGAACCAAATTCCAAGATAAAACTGTGCTGAGCCCAAACTGATGACTTTGGGGAAATTGAAGCTATGGCTGCCAGGATTTGTGATGTTGTCTGTGGGGAACTACATGACAAAGGGTCAGGGAGAGAAGCCAATGCAAATGGTGTGGGTTGAAAAAAAATATATCTTTATGGGATTTTGAAATCTTTTCCAAGGCTGATTGCATTGTGCCCTGACTTCTGCTTCCCCTCTATCCCTGCCGCCATCAGAGCACAAGAAGTGAGAGCAGTTTCCTAGAGAATGCAGTGCTTGAAGGAGGGGTGCTAAAGTTAGGCACATTGGGATGACGTGAAACTGAGCTTTGAGAAACAGAGTAGCTAGGTCCTAGTCACAGCCCCCGTACTCACTGAGGCTCACAAGTTTCCTGAAAAATAAATAAATAGTGAATAAATGTTTCCTTAAGCACCCAGGGAAATAGGAAGTAGCAGACTAAGGGGCTGTGGTGGTTTGATTCAGGTGTCCCCCATAAATTTAGGTGTTCTGAATGCTAAGTTCCCAGCTGATGGAGATTTGGGAATTAACACCTTCTGGAGGCAGTGTATTGTTGGGGGTGGGCTTATGGGTGTTATAGCCAGTTTCCCCTTGCCAGTGTTTGGTAGGCTCCCCTGTTGTTATTGTCCACCTGATGTTGGCTAGGGGGTGATGTCCACCCTCGGCTCATGCCCTTGTTTTCCCCTGTGATCATGGAGCTTCACCTCAAGTGTGTTAGACAAAATAAACCCCTTTTTCCCCAAAAAGCTGTTTTTGGTTGGGTGCTTTCTTCCAGCAAAGTGAACTGGCTGCAATGGGGCTATACATGACTGACACCAAAACAAACTCCAGATACAAGTCCTGTTACCAACACCCTCACTAGAAACTCTCCTCTGTGCACAACAGAGCTCCAGAGTCCCTCAAACCAGCACAACTACCAACACCCTCACTAAGAACTCTCCTCTGTGCACAACAGAGCTGCAGAGTCCATCAAACCAGCACAACTACCAACACCCTCAGTAGAAACTCTCCTCTGTGCACAACAGAGCTGCAGAGTCCATCAAACCAGCACAATTACCAACACCCTCACTAGATACTCACCTCTGTGTGCAATAGAGCTCCAGAGTTCATCAAAGCAGCACAGTTACCAACACCCTCACTAGAAACTCTCCTCTGTGCACAACAGAGCTCCAGAGACCATCAAACCAGCACAATTACCAACACCCTCACTAGATACTCACCTCTGTGCACAACAGAGCTCCAGAGTCCATCAAACCAGCACAAGGTTGATAGTGATGCACAGACAACTAACAAATGAGAGTAAGCGCCTACAATGATAAATTAGAAATTTGTACAATCATCTCAAGAATAATGGGTTCTTCTGTCTTCCTCACTGTTTATAAATAAGACAACCTTATTTAAAATAGATGGCAGTGAGTAGCAAGAAGATAAATGTTTTACATTTACATTCAAGACCTTCTTCTCATGAAGAGAAATTTTATCTTATAAATATCTCCTGTTATTTATTCAATTATTTCATTGTATGGTGTTCTTTACCACCTGAATTTATACAGGGAGAAGAGAATGTTATGTTTTTTTCCTTTATACTTGAAACTAAGGGTCATTCTCGTATTTTGTACTAAATGATCATCATAACACATATTCCTTTGTCTCTCTTGGATTTTAATATTTGAAAACAGGCAACTTCTGATCTTATTGAAGGTGATGATTTATTTACTACTCATACAGCTCAGCTCCGAAAGTGTGAGAGAGCACAGATAATGATACCTTTTGGCTGTGCCAATTTCAGCCACTCTTACACTCATTACTCTTCAATTCTCAAGAAATAGC
Organism: Dipus sagitta; assembly: GCA_036346955.1. Classification (NCBI taxonomy): domain Eukaryota; kingdom Metazoa; phylum Chordata; class Mammalia; order Rodentia; family Dipodidae; genus Dipus; species Dipus sagitta. Next base: position 92,218,572 of record CM070774.1, on the reverse strand, counting down.
ATCAGGGCACTAAGCCGAAATCCCATCATCACCTAACCTCTGTAAACATTGTTTTTAGTGCTGTGCCCTACACACATCCAGCAATGACTACATGCTCATTAGCTAATAGATACAGGTGACATGGTGTTTGCTGGTATTACAAAATGCTTACACTAGCTTATGCCCAACAGAAACCTACTGCTCACAGTACTGCCGGACAATCCAAGATCAAGTGACCAGCAAATACACTGTCTGGTGAGGACTCCTTCCCTGTTCCCTAGTTAGTACATTTTTGCTGTATCCTCATAGCATAAGAAGCAAAAGAAACTCCCTGAGCCCTCCTTGATAATAGCACTAATCCCATTCATTAGAGCAGAGCTATAACAAATATTCAGGACATAGGGAGCATCACCTTTGACACCAGTTCTAAATGAGATGAGTTCATAATGCCTTGTATTTCGATTGCATTTTCTGATTTAAGAAATGCTTTAACATCTTATTTGTGCTCCACATTAATTAACCTAGCCATTAGCCCATTTTACAGATTAAAGTGATGAGCGAAGGTAAGAGGTCATGCCACTGCTTTTCAGGAAAGTACAAAAGCATTCTAAGTGTGAAGTGGGAGATTTTATAACTATCTCACTTGAAGTGATGCCTATAATGATAAGGCAAAATAGAAGCACAGAGCAGCAGTTGCTAACAGATCTCAGTCTTACTTCCGGCTTTGCCACTGATTAACTGTGTGGCCCTGGATGAGATACATAACTCCCCTGAAATGCAAGGGGTTTTTGTTACCTATGAAAACAGAGATAGCTCTCCATGTACTTTTGATGGTTGGATAAAAGACTATAAATACTAACAATACTTGCTCTGATGCCTGTCACTCATAACCACTCAGAAAGGATGTTTTATAATAAAAGCACGCATTACCACCTGCTCTTCCTAACTATTACACCTCATAAACACATCCAAATGAAATAAATCAAGGAAAACCCCATCCATGTCCCTAGGAAGACAAAAATATGCCACTTTATAATCAGCAACACTGTCCCTTTATCTTATAATAATTAGGTCTTTATTCCAAGAGACTTATAGGAGAAGATTTTCCTTGAATAAAATGGAGTTTAGAAAATAGCCTTCCTTGGGTTGCAGTTTCCTTCCACTGTCTTAGATCTACCCGAGAAGCTCCCTCAGTCCTCTTTGCTGTTGGCTAGTGATGTTTATCACAGGTGCTTTCTGAGCCTTTATGGTGTGATGTCCTGAGGAGCCTGACTATGATCCTTGGTTTATACACTGTTACATTTCAGTAACCTAACCTGGGAAACAAGCATCTTTCCCTGCCAAAGGAACTGCTTCAAAAACTCAGCAGTCTGTGTTCCCAGTTTGCTTCCATACTGTCACTGCCCAGACCCACAGCACATGGAATTCCTTCAGGGAGGGCTTCCGTGGAATCCAATTCAAAATATGTAATTGGCAGTTTTGTCATCTTTCAAAGGCCTTTTCAATAGTCATGATGCTACTGTCAGACTTGCTTTGATTCTCCCAAAGCACTGCCTCACCTCCAAGGCTGTTGCTAGGATATAGTGGATATCACAACTCCTGAATACATAGGCGGAAGAAAAAGATTTTTCTCCTTACAAATGTCATTCCAATTCTTGCTCTGCTTTTCTTAAAAGCTGAAGTGAGGACAAAGAATAAGCTTACCCAGATGAAGTATTCAAAATAAAAGTCAGAAACCAGAGGAACTAGTGCTTGCTGGGGCACACTACTAGGTGACAGCCATGTAGACCCCATCCAGAACCAGAAAAGATGACCACATGTGTGCAGTACATTCAGGCAAGGGTATTAAAGATCATCCAGAGGGACTGGACAGATGGTTCTTGCCTGCAAAGCCTAATAGCCCAGGTTTGATTCCTCAGTGCCCACATAAAGCCAGATGCACAAAGGGGTACATGTATCTGGAATTTGTTTACAGCAGCTGGAAGCTGTAGTATGTCCATTCTTTCCCTTTCTCTCCCTGTTTGTGTGTCTCTCTTCTCCCTCTCTCCATCTCTCTCTCTCTCTCTCTCTCTCCTTTCAAATAAATAATTAATAATTTTTTAAATCAACCAGAGCCTGAAATGTTCCATCTTTCCTATCTAAATGCATATGTGAGAGAAATCCAGAATTTACTAAGCATTGAACAGTGTGAAGCTTTATTAATATATAAGTATAATATATGTATATGAAAAGCATGTGAAGGTTATCCATTGTAGTATTTTTTTCAAGTGTTTGTGTATGTGGTATACATGCATGAATGTATGTATGTTCATATGTGTGTGACCACATATCTGGAGGGTGCACATGTGTGTGGAGGTCAGAGGTCTTTCTCTGACATTCTCTACCTTATTCGGAGACAAATTTTCTCAATGAATCCAGAGGTCACCTACTTAGCTAGTCAAGCTAGCTAGCCTCGAGTATCTTCCTATTTCTGCCTCCCCTTTGCTGGGATTACAGGGGCACACCATCAGGCCTGGCATTGTATGTGAGTGCTAGGAATGCAAGCTCAGGTCCTCATGTTTGCTCAGCAAGGGCTTTACCCACTGAGCTGTTTCTTCAGCCCCTGTGGTACTTTTAAAATTCATCCACAAAGTCTTTGATGTATTTCCTCTCAAAAGTTGGAGGCCAACTCCTCTTTTCTTTTCCATTTTATTTTATTTATTTGCAAGGAGAGAGAGAGAGAGAGAATAGGAATGCCAGGATCTCCTGCCACTGCTAATGAACCCCACACACATTGCCATCCTATGCATCTGCCTTTATCTGGGTCCTGGGAAGTTGAACCCAGGCCTCCAGGCTTTGCAAGCAAGTGCCTTTAACTGCTGAGTCATCTCTCCAGCTTCCAACTCCTCTTTTCTTAAGTGTGTACCATATTTGATGATTCACTTGCAGCTAAAATGGTAGAATGAAGCATGATCTCCACATGTACCTACAAATGTGCATGTGCATTTGCACACACATGCAAACATGCACACATACACATGAAAAACATGAAAAGAATAAAAATGGCAGAGCAACAGCAAGCCTGGCATGAGATTAGGACAAAGATCCCATGTGTGGCTCCCTTCTCCTATTTGTTCCCATATAATTTTCTCTGGGGTAAGCCATTCCATGAGGACATTCAAGCAGCACTGTAGAGATCATTCAGGGGTAGGACAACAACTGCCCATGAGAAGCTGAGAATCCAGCCTGGGGCCATGTGAGCCACTCATAATGTCACTCTTCAGCTGCTATTGCACCTTAAAAACAAGCAAAGCTCCAGTTGATGTCTTGACTGCAACCTCATGAAAGACCCCACACTAGAACCATCTGACATTCCTGACCTGATGACAATATGGGGTAACAAATGTTGTTTAAAGCCATTCAATATTGGGTCTATTTGTTTTTCAGTAGAAAATATCTGACAGAATCATTTTGATACAGTGACATATTAGTTGAGATTAGCTAACCACAGAGTTACCAAAAGCATTAGGCCCATAAGTAAAGTATTTTAAAGAGAGGGGAAGAACCAAATAATTTTGTAATTAATTAATTTTTAGTTTCATAATCAATTAATTTATAATCAAGTCATGTTGCCAGAGAAGAAAAACCAGAGCAGGACACAGTACCAAGTCTTACTACATCAGAGCCAGCAGGAAGAGCCCAACAAGAGAAATGAAAAACCCAGGACTTCCACCTTGTCTCTATGTCACCTAGCACTTGACTCTATCATTATAAGTCCAATTCATCTGCTTTCAAAGACGAGAGTAATCTGCACTCAATGGGAGAGATTAACAAGTAAAGAAGCAGAAAAAAAGACCAGACATGGCCCAGGAAGATGTAAGTATGTCCAAATTGACTACTAAGATTGAATTGCCAGCTCAAAGAATCCCAGAATCTCATGAAGACTTACATGTGGTACATGCCATAGGGGCTAAACAATTAAGCCAGTCAGTATAACTATAAGAAAGTTCCTTCAGCAATACTTCCTAAACCTGGATACACATCAATACCAGAGGAACCTTGAGAAAATGCAAATTAGCTGGTGACATCCTAGAAGTTCTAGAGTCAGACTCTCTGGAAGTGGGGTTCTGGGCTACAACTGAGAAGTCATAAACTTTTCAGAGTCAGAAGGTTAAAGCCAGAAGGTACTGGATTAGTGGCTTGGGTCCCATTATTACCTCACTAGCCTGGGATTCTCCTCAGTCTACAAGGCAGGAATGCAGGCAATTGCACACCTTCTCACAAGATGAAGAAACAGTAAGTTAGAGAGTGCCAGGACAAAAGAAGTGTACCACATAAACACAGAGTCTGCAGCTACTGTGATTCTGCTCAGAAGACATATTGGTGTGTAGGGCTCCTTAAGTTGCCCAGAATTGCACGACTGCGCACGTGCACAGGCACACACACACACACACACACACACACACACACATACACTTTGAAGCTGGCCAGTATTCTGCAATGGACAAAATGCAAAATGGGGCTTTTTCCAAAGACATTTTCTCTGGAAAGGGCCTTTACAACAACTGTGGATTGTGTTTTCATTGGGAGTACATACATTTGGCAGAGGGTCAGGGGCTCATAGGGTTTGCTATATCTTGGCCTTTGTGCCTGTCATCCTGGGAACTGGACTGATATTCTGATACTCTCATCACAGAATTTCATCCACTAGTCATAGTTAAGAAGCCACTAATAGCAGCTAGTGTTTCCAAAAGCATTCCTAGTTTATAACTATGCATAGCAGAAAAACACAGGAAGGAAATACACTAATATGATGATTATGGCTATTGCTGGATACTGGGATTTCTCATAATTCAATACTTTTTACAGTTGCATATTGTTTCTACTTCTTTATATAATGGTCATGTAATAACATAATCAGAACATAATGTGTTAAGATTTTTTTCCTAGCAAATAGGAAAAGGGTATAGGAAGTGGTGGTACTAGAACCCAAATCCAGCTAGATCTATGCACATCTGCAGGATGGTGGGCATGATCACCAACTTAGAGCATGCTTGAGAGCCAGCAACACTACTGGAGTCAGAACCTGAGATAGAAAGGAGCACCAGAGCCAGGCTCTCTGTAGGAGGGAAGACGTCCTTCAAATTCCTTGCCTGCATCTCTCTTTCTTCAACCTTGATTATGCTAGGCAGAGCCTGGAAAGGGTAAGAAATTAGTCTAAGGATAAGCAGAATTGGCCAGTATCATCACATGTCAGAATTATTTTTCCTTTTATCTTTCAATGTCTAGGAGCACAGAAAGAGAAAGAAGTACCATTACACCAAAAAGAGAGTGTATTTTCAAATCAAGCTAGATTGCATAAGTTTGTGGATTTTTTAAATGTTTTGTTTGTTTATTTATTTATTTGAGAGCGACAGAGAGAATAAGGCAGAGAGAGAGAGAGAGAATGGGCGTGCCAGAGCTTCCAGCTTCTGTAAACGAACTCCAGATGCGTGCACCCCCTTGTGCATCTGGCTAACGTGGGTCCTGGGGAATTGAGCCTCGAACCGGGGTCCTTAGGCTTCACAGGCAAGCGCTTAACCACTAAGCCATCTCTCCAGCCCCAAGTTTGTGTTTTTTTTTAATGGAAAGATCTTAAGTCTTCAAAACAAGAGGTAAGAGGAAAAAGTACTATTTGTAAAACGAGCATCACTGCTTACTGGGAATATTTACATATAGGTTTAGATATTTGGGCTGGTTGGCAAAAGTTCTAAACACTTTTGAATAAGGTGATGTCATTTATTGCCAAGAAGCAGAAGATAGTCAGAATCCAGGTGTTCTAGATCACTCATTACTTTCTTCATCCTTTTTGTACGTTGTCTAAGCAGGCAGAGTTCTAAAACATGGCAAGCCCATTACAACAATAGCAAAAATAATCCACTTGAAAGGAGATAATGAAATATCAGACCAGCTAAGAATGTGCCATGAGTTTGTGGGATCCCAGCTCTGATAGTAGCATTATCCACTCCTTCGGTACCTGGCACTGCATTCATCTTCACAAACACCACACTCTCCCATGTTCTCCATGATCATCTCTAAGTGTCCACTAACTAGCACCATTCTTAATTCTCTTTACACACATCTCCCTTTCATTTATTAGAATGTTTAAAAGATTGCTAAAAGCCAGTCCAGAAACACAATAAAAATTTCATTAAAATATTTAAAACCCAGAACAGCAGCAATAACATCACAGAGAACTGCTAGCAGCCTGCAATAGCAACTCTCCAGTGGCCCTTCCACCGGTGCAGCCTAGCTGAAAGAGGCAGTGTTTTACACTTTGTCCTGAAAGCTATTAGGGCTGGTCTCAAAAGGCAGGGCCACATGAGCAGAGCTTGCCAAAGTTTTGAACTATCCAGAGAAAATGAAGACCTTCTGATCTGTCCTCTCTGTTCTTTATGTAATGTACAATTAGATGTGCAACAGATAGATGGCAGACTAGATTGCTGTGAAAACTGCTACCCCCACCCATGAAGGCCCGGGGCATGTTGGGCACCATTACAATCTCTTGGAAGATCAGACTGCCAACTTAGCATCAAGGGAGAAGGGTACTTGTGCACACAGCCATCTAAAAAGCATTTAAATGACTAATGCACACCAAACATAACTGTGGTCCCCAAACCAATCCCAAAAAGCCTAGAACAAAAACCAAACCAAGGGCTGGGGAGATGGCTTAGTAGTTAAGGTTCTTGCCTGCAAAGCCAAAGAACCCAGGTTTGATTCCTTTGGACCCACATAAGCCAGATGCACAAAGTGGCACATATGTCTGAAATTCATTTGCAGTGGATAGAGGGCCTGGAGTGCCCATTCTGTGTGTGTATGTGTGTCTCTATCTACATCTTTCCCCCTCTCTCAAATAAATAAATTTATATTTAAAAGAAAAACAAAATTTGTTGTAGAGAACAACAACCAAAATTTGTTGTAGAGAACAACTGGGAGTGAGAACTTTCTGGAAGCATCAGCCTTAAGGTCTAAGGACAGACCCAAAGAGATTGCTGGGCCTGGGGTGGAATATTCTTTTAGGATTCTGCCTATAGGATTGGACCCTTTTCCAGGACTTTCTAAAATTTTCTGAAATCTCCTTAAAAGAAGAAAAGAGTTCCATAATTGGCAGTAAAAATCTCAAACTACAAACACACCTGGGAAAGGTAATAACACCAATGTGATTTTCTACAAGGTCTAAGTAGTTGCTTTCCTGAGAGTGGTTCCCAGATGAGGGGGAAGACTGTCACAAAGAGAGACACAGTGGCAAGGGGCTTGTGTACCTTGAAAGGAGCAGTCCAGTAGAAGAAGCAAAAATCCACAAGAAGGGATGTCCGAGGTAACCTTGTGCGACAGTTGGGCACAGGGAAGAATTTAGGTCTTTAGCTCTTACTCCACTCATGAAGTACATCAAAGAAGCTGTGCAGAGACACCATTTAGCTTGGCTTAGGCCTGTGTCCAGCCTCTACATGGTAGACAAATGCAGCTTTGGGAGTCCAGGTTGATGAGCTCTGGCAGCGCAGGGTGTGTATGCTGCAGCCAGTGAGAAAGCTGTAACAAGATGTAACAAGCGCAAAGGGGAGGGACTGTATTCTGAGGAAAGGGGTCAAGAAGCCCATCCCCCTAGGATGTTTGCTTGTTTGTCTTTTCAAAAGACGATTAACTGGCCTATTTTGTTTTGAAATCGGTGATCTCACTCATTTGTCTTGCTACAAGTTTCTATTTTCCTATAGTAGGCAAGTATAGTTCACTCCTCTAGCCCTGTAAGGCAGACATGGCTGCATTTTAAAGAGACTTACCAAAGTTATATGACTTGCCCAAGGTTTCCAAGCTATAGCCGACACCAGAATTTGAACCCAGGTTTACCTCCCCTTTTGAAAGCAGAAGAACCCTGTTGCTGTTACCTGCATGTTGCTGGACAAACATCCTACCACAAGGAGTTTATAGGAGGAAAGGGTTTATTTCAGGCTTACAGAATCCTGGGGAAACAGCATCAATAGCAGAAGATGCTGGCTCCCTTTCATACATCATAGCAGAGGGACACCATTAAATAGCCAGCAACCAATCAGAGCTCAAACTGCACTTTACACACCCAGTAGTGCTGCACTGTAAGATCACGCACCCCCCCCCCAACCCAGCCGTGACACTCTCTTTGCCTGCTAGAGACTCAAGTTGCAAGCTTACCCAAAAGTACCTCAGGCTATGGGGGACATACAACTACCACACACCCTGAAATCAAGTGTTGTCAGAATCCAAACCTACTTGTATTTAAATGTATTTGAAAGCACCCTCCAAGGCTCAGGGACCATTGCAGAAGCAGCTGCAGGAAAAAATATAAGAGCCCAAGGATGGAGAGGGATGCTTTGGAATGTTGTCTTCCAGACGCAAAGGAGTGGTTGCTTTTACGAGCTCACAGTAGCTGTCCCTACCTGTACAAGGCTGCATAATATGAGGGGGAAAAAACAGGAAGATATCAAAACAGAAGAGGGACTAGTTAGAAAGAAAAAGGGATTCAGGGGAAAGGGTAGGAGAAGGGAAACAAAGCAGAGTGGTGGGAGAGGATCATGATCAGGGTACATCGTGTACATGTATGGAGGTTGTCAATAGAACGGGTTTTTCTGAGAAAGAAAAAGTGGCATTTCTATGATCGCGCGTTCCTCATCAGTCAAAGCAGTTCACGGTGGGTTTCTGTCTTTTTCTCTGCTCCACCTCCTTGTTGGGCATTTTCCTTCACTTTGTCTCCCTGCCATTTCCATGTACTGTTTCCTTATCTTCACCTCCTCACCTCTTCCTGATATGTTTCTCCCTTTTCTTTACCTGGCTGAATTGCCTCAGAGCAGAGATAATTAACCTAATTGGTTTGACTTGGCAAAACAACTTCAAAAACTTTTCTCATTAGGGCTCCTCCTCTGAACCTCAGAACAAACAAGAAGGACTTCCCTGGTTCTTCCAAGAAAAGCACAAAGATTAGATCATTCTAACATGGAAGTGAGGGCTTATCTAGTACATAATGGACACTGGGCACTTACAGATCTCTGACTGAGAGTGTCCTTGTGTGGGAAAATTAGTGAGAAAAAAGAAGAAATAGTGGCCTTGCCACTCATAAATTACATCTAATTCAAGAGTAGTGAAAAGTCAACCTTATGTGTGACAATAGGCACCTTTGATTAAAAATACAAGAAAGTGAAAGGAATAGACTTGGGAATAAACTCAAATACTAAGGGAATTTCATCAGCTGTTTTTATTTTGAATTCATATACCACCTGTGCTATTGTGTGTTTTTTCTATAAATACTCCCATCTTTTCTACCTATTTTTAAAGAAACCTTATATCATTATAAAAATTAGACAACTGCTACCACTTATACTGAAAACTAAACAATAAATGAAGCCTAATAACCAACTAAGCATCTCCTTTACATATTCAGAAAAAAAGTGCACAGAGGACTAGAGAAAAAATAACTTACATAATTCAGGTTTATAAAATGAAGGGTATCAGCCTCATCTAAAATCATCTTGACCATCACCCAAGCTCTCCTTTCACTGAAAATAAAAACATGTCTGAGAGAAAAAATGTCAACCAACAAATGTGTGTGGGCCCAGTAATTTTCATCACACACACTTATAATGACAAAGTCCTTTTGAATGAAGAGCCGCTGTTCTAAATTTTGAAGACCCAGTCCACCACAGCATGGCAAACCTCCAGGGTCAACTCCCAACTGTTTCTTTTGAGGTTAACCTTTACTACATGCAACACATTTAAAGTCTCTAGTGTCCAGGGCTGGGTAGATGACTCAGCAGTTAAAGGACTTGCTTGCAAGCCTGCTGACCCAGGTTCTATCTTCCTCAATGCCCATATAAAGCTGGATGCAAAGCAAACCATATAGTCTGTAATTCCAATGTGCCGAGGGCAATGGGAGGCAGAGGCTCCACTCTGAAGCAGCAGTGGCAAGATAGACTCTGTCTCAAAGGACAGTGGAAGAGAGAAGAAACACCCCAAGGTTGTCTTTTGACCATCACCCATGCACTGTGGCACACTCGCACCCATGTATGCACACCATAAACACACACACACGCGCAAACAATAAAAAATAGAAAAAATGCACATATTATTCTCACCAAACTTCCCTGAAAGCACTACACTTAATGTTCTTATTCATATGTTAATGCTACTCTCACTTTTGGTTAGAGAAGCTTCTCTTTTCAGATAGTGGTGACCTTCAGATGACTCAAAAGGCACCATGGTGCTGAGAAGAAGTGATGGAGGAGTGCTCAGCACTGCAATATCTCTACCACACCTTCCAAGGCTCAGGGTCCATTGCAGAAGAGATGGCAGAAAGAATGTAAGAGCCTAAGGAAGGGTACCACTTTACAATGCAACTGTCCAGACAGAAACTGGCCTCAATAGCAATACCTTCACAAGACCCTCATAATAGGAGAAAAAGATGATGATATCAAAATAAAAGAGAGACTAACAGAGAGAAGGAGAGGATATGATGGAAAATGGAGGTGGGGAGAGGGAAGTGGGGGTGGGGAGGGAAATATCATGGTTTATTGACTAAAGTATAGACGTCAATAAAAATTTAATTTTTAAAAAATATATATAGAAAAAGAACAAAAAATCTCTAGTCTCCATTAAAAATCCCCAAATTCTAAAATTCCATCACAGGGTACATTTGTTGCTCATGTTTGAAGGTACTTGCCATTATTGTAGCAAGGCATTTATTTTTAGCCTCTTGACCTTACCATGCAACCTCTACCTTCTCAATCCATTTTGTTACTCAGGCTGTACATATTAGAATAAAAAGAAACACGAGAGTATTAATAAGCAAAAAAGTAAAATCAACTCTCCCTTAACAACTCTTCCTTTAATACATAACTAGAATCACCGAACACGGGTCACACTGGTAACACACTAATGTCACACAGTTTCATATGATTTTCATTTTCTTTCTTTCCTACAGTTTCCATTTGTTAAAATACTTTCAATATTGTTTGGATCCTTACACCAGCCAGCCAGAAATGGAGTTAGGCCTAGTATGTATCACAATGTCTCCAAGGCCAAAGAGCCTCAGACATTTTGAAGTCCCCACAGTAACAGGAGGTACAGGCATCAGTAAAGAGAACCAACTTCCCAGCTTGGAGGTGTGCAGCCATGGATCTCACTCCCAGAACTGTTGAAAATTTTCCAACTTGATTAACTTTCAGAGCCTATAAAATGCTTTGAGCTCCTCCAAGAAAGATGCTATATAAACTCAAAGTAGTATTATTAGGTGGCACTGGAACTTATTAACAGTTTAGTTACATCATCAGTTTTTTAGGACATGATTTTTGTTCTGTCTTGCACAAATCCACCTGCAGAACCGTAATGACATTCTGTCCAGTGATCTAAAACAACATCATCTCTGACAATAAAAACAAAGCAAAGATATGCTCATTAACTAGAAAGAGTTAAACTTGCATGCTAGAAGAGTCTAGAGCCCTACCTGCCTATAACTAGCCATGCTAAGCCATTCCCAGGGGAAACCAATACATGTCACTCTGCTTCTTTCAGGTGACACCTTTGGTAAGTGGTCATGATTACCTCTATACCTACTATAAAAAAATAAATATATTAAAAATATTCTTATATTTTCTTAACTTGTTTTCTCACTCAATAACTTAGCTATAAACTCTCATGTATATATTAAGGGAAAGGACTATGGGATATAAAACATATCCAAAAGAATTTAGTTTCAACTGAAAAGTTGAGACATATGCACTCTGAGGGATAATTAATAATATGGAGCTGATAGTTGTTTCCCAATGAACAAATTAAATGAAATATTATATTAATTACAAATAAATGTCCCAGCAACAGACCAGAGGAATGAATAAAATATAAGAAGTGTGTCATGGAAGCTAAGTTGGGGCTAAACTGGTGGTCCGGGTTCATTAAAATCACCTGGAGAGCTTTCAAATAATACTGATGCCTGGGTCCTACCCCAGACCAATTAAATTAGAGCCTCAAGAAGTAGAGCCCCAGACTGGTCTAGTATTTTAAAAGCTCCCTGGGAACTTCTAAAGTGCAGTCAGACTGGAAAAGCAATAGGCAAGACTTGGAAGAATTCACTTGGACAGAACAGCAGTAATGACAAGCACACAATGAAGGAAGTAACCCCCAGGGCTCAGCAGGTGCCCATGGGAAACCTTAAGCCAACCCAAAATAGATTGGTAAGGGGTGTGATAAGTGAGCAGTGAGAAGGGTTGAGTACAAATATGCAGAGCCTCAAAGTCCAGAACCACAGTTGACCAATTATTTCTTCCTTGGCCTTAGCAATTATGAGCTAATCTCTGTTAGGTGTTTTAATATTTAATTTTTAATTGAAATTATTTTAAGGGTTGGGGAGATGGCTCATGAATGCAGTGCTGGCCACACAACTATGAGGACCTGAGGTCAGCTCCCCATCACTGAAGCAAAAGTTGGGCATGATAGCACATGCCTGTAATCCCAGTACTGGGGAGGCAGAGAAAGGAGAATCTCTGGGGCTTTCTGACTAGCTGGGTGAGCACTGAGCTCAGTGAGAGCCTTTCCCAATAAAATAAGGCTGAAATCAATAGAGGAATACACTGTACAGTAACCTCTGGTCTCCACCATACATGCACGTGCTCCTGCCCTCATACACACACACACACACACACACACACACACACACACATGCAGGCATACCACACATATATGTGCATGCAAAGAAACCATTTTAAAATATGCAATGCATTTTTAGGATGCTTTCTCATCTAGGCTAAGTCCCTCACAGTTCAACCATTCCTCATAAGGGAGTGAACCCTTTTCAAAATTCGAAGACCAGAAAATCTCAATCCTTGGGATGTAGTCTCCACAGGCCAGAGGCGCCCTCCTTTAGCCTTGATACAGAATGCTTGACCCAAGGAAACTGAGAGGCCCATGTGTTTTACATTTAGGTCACATCTTTGTGTGCAGGTGAAGCTTTTAATCTAACTTCAGGTAGATACTATTTTGTCATGCTTTGTTTTGATTTGCTGTGTTTTAATAAACTGCATAGATATGTTATATGAGTGCAATTATTTTTTAACTGTAGGGCTTCATATTCATTCCTGTTCTATTTCAGCATATTTGTTTTGGCCTGCTCTCCTAGCCTCCTTCCTTGAAAGTTAATTATGTTTGATTAACATGATCTGAATGTGTCTGTTTCCAAGTGCCAAAGTGAAGTGTTCATTAGCCCTTCAGTGTGATGCACAAATTACTTCACCAAACAGTAAGAAACCAATCTGGACCTTTGGGAACAATTTAACTCAATTCCAAGATACTTCTATGCCACTTCCTTGGTATTCCTCCCACCTAAGCAAATTACATGAGGGAAAATCAGCAAGAAAATGATGATCTAAAACAAAGAAGTAAGGGGTCATGAGCCATGTTTCCGCTTCCCATGAGTTTGCATCACTCAAACTTCATCTTTACTTCTTTGTAGAAACCATCGCAAGAAAACTTACCTCCTCCACTCGCTTTCTTCCCCTTTGCCTCACCACCACCAGAAACAAATTTATTTTCCTCCAAGATAAGAAGCTTTAACCTATTCTTTATACGCATCTTTACAACTGAACCAAAAGGAATGTAATTTATATTAGAAAGGTGGTGGAGAGAGGCGCCGCCTCCATATTAGCATTCTTCTCACTTGTTCTATCTCTGGCCAGTGCCCCTTTTCCTTTCCTGTAAATCATAAATTATACTGACCCTCTTTCCTTAGCATAACTAATAAAAAGTTGTGTGAAGCTCCATCCAGATAAAACGTGACCTATAAATGTTTTGTGTTCTGCAAGTGGCATGGAACAGCCATCGCATGTCAAAAGCTTAGGCGCCATATGCCTGAAAGCTCGCATCTCAATCACAGCTAAGAGAATTCCATGTGTTTGCAAGTAAGAGATTCTATTTTTACATGCAGGTTCATGTTCTTAAACAAATTAGGCAATGTAATGTGGGTTCTTTTTATTGTTATTGATTTTCTACTGTTTTCTTCTGAACTAGAAAGATTAAAATACAGAGTGGGAACCTATGGAATTCAGAGTTCAGAGACAAACACGTCCATGATCTTTTTATGTGTGAACATACAAACATATGTGTATATGTTTTCTGGTACATAGATTAGGGCCATGTTCAGACTAAGATTCACTGGTTCACCTCTTTGAACAGTAACAGCATGGGACAGGGAAGGGGGAAGGGAGCTCTGGGCACCCACACAATGAAAACAAAAGGCTGCTTCATATGCCTGCAGGAAGAGTTGCAATGGTGGAACTGATGAGTCACGTGGCACCAGCCACTTCACATTCAAATTCTGTAGTTTCTAAAAGTGTTCAGCATGCTTAATTTCCCCCATTGCTGATATTAATAATGATAGCACTTAGCATTTCTAAAACACTTTTCATCTTCAAAGCACTATATGAACATTACCTAATTAACTAACATTAACTAATTATAATTAAACTTGCCCTGGGCTTACAAATCAAGAGAACTTGAAGAAGGGAGGGGAGAGAAACAAAAAAAAAAAGAAAGAAAGAAAAACTTTCTAGACAGACAGGTTCCCCAAGTTTTCTCAGACTGAATTTTGATTCAAATTATCACAGACTTTTAAAAACTCCTCTAGATAACCTAATAGGCTTCTGTTTCCCAATGCTTAAATATTGATGAGAATGATGGTAAATGGTCTTTAGAAAAGAAAATTATCATTCTTACACCAACTAGTATTAAAAAAGAAAAATTTAAATATTAGTTAAAAGGGTTTCTCTAAAGCAACATGGTCTTATATGTTGAGCCAAAGAAATTTTATTTCCTAGAGCAAGTTCCTCAAACACACACACACACACACACACACACACACACACACCATAAGCACAGATGTACAAATTCACACATGCATACACACTACACAGGCACAGATACACACAGACTCTCAGTGCTCAGTGGCGGCAGAATTCCGACCTCCAAGCTTTAAATGGAATGAGCTCAGTGTTCTAACCCATGAAGCCTGTTTCAGACATTTTAATGTATCTATTGAATTTCCTTTTTATTAACCTTAGCAAAAACTTTCAGTAATATTATATCCCAAGATCAAATAAAACATCCTGTTTCCATAATTCCTAGACAGAAAAGCCATATAATCAAATGAGTCTATTTGGATGCTTATGTTCTGTACATTACACTTATCTAAATTTATACTTGAAGGAGCGAGTGGAGAGATGGGGTTTAAGGCCTCTTTAAAGTTCCCTCTCGTTTTCATTCTCGAAATGTCTAGATGAAATATGTAGCTATGCTTGACTGGAAGCCATTGCTAAAGCTGTTCTAGTCAGAACTTGTCAAGACTGTCCATGAGCAGGCACCTCAGTTACCTGTGAGCTCTGAATTATATCAAAAATAATATTCATCTTTTGCTCAACTTCAAGAGTCAGTTTTTAGCAAGTTAGCTGTAAAAAAAATGGCATAATTTACCTCATTTTTTGTGTGTTTTTCTACTGCTTGTTAACACTGGTAAGATCATCCTATTTCCAACAATACAGCAGACCTTTAGAATGTTACAGAGAAATCATTGCAACACACCTCTATCTTTATATCTTTGCTTACCTTAAAAGCCTCCAAGCTTGAAAAGAATGTAATCTTTACTTCTCAGTGAGTCTCAGAGAGGGGCAGGTACAGCTCAGCTAGCAGAGGTTCCATTCAGAAGCCAGTTATCTATTGATTACCTAAGATGATGATGTGCGTCATTTATCTCTGCTGAATTCAATCTTTTTATTGTGTCCCTCTAAGCTCTCTGTAATGAGAACCAGCAGGTCCTGGTATCCAATGAAGTACCCCCTCTCCAGTGACTACTCACATGTCTCCCTATGAAGATTTGCCTCATGCCTCTCCTCTGAAGCCTGGATAGTAGCAGAGATAATAGAGGTTTGAGGGTGAATGAAAGCTGGAAACACCATCAAAACACCCCAAAATAGGCCAAGCCCTTTCATGTCATTTTTTCAGATAAAACTATTAGATTTCTGTTTTGCAGACACAAAACAATATGTGAGTTCTTTGCTCTCTTAACAGGATTGTCTTCTGGCTTGGAGTTTGCAATTTTCTTTTTTCTTTTGTGTGTGTGTGAGTGTGTGTGTGTGTGTGTGTTTAACAGCAGAATTAATTCACAAACTCGGAAAGTGTCCAATATCAAAGAAAACTGTGGATTATACAGAATTCAACATGTCACATTCTAAGAAGGATCCCTTGGGCATCACCAGCTCCCCCACCACAGGCCTCCTCCAGAAATATGAGACAAATAAAAGGAACCACAAAGTAAATCAAAAGAAGACATAATTTTGAAGAAAAATATTTAAAATCCTCTGTAGGCTAATGGCATGTGCCATTTTTTTTGATGGCCTGAGGCAAAGTCACCTAACAACGATTAATGCTCACAGAATTGTGTTTTTATTTTTTAGCTCCTGCCAGGGAAGTTATATGACTCCTCATGGCATCTTATGAAAACTCAGTTTACAATATGCACAGATTTGCAAAAGCTTTCTCTCCTACCTTAATCCTACATAGATTTATCCTCTAAAGAATGAAAGCCTAATTTCTAAGCCCTATCTATGTGCTGATCTCAAATCTGTTATATTATGGATAACTGTTCTACAAAATTCCAGCTTCAAATAGTATAAAGTCAACCCATGCCACAAACAGCTTCCCCTCATGAGAACTTCCTTACACATTGACTTTGTTCCAAAACAAAAGGTGGAGGGAGGGCTGGAGAGATCGCTTAGCAATTAAGGCATTTGCCTGCAAAGCCTAAGGACCCAGGTTCAACGCCCCAGAATCCACATAAGCCGCACATGGTGGTGCATGCATCTGGAGTTTGTTTGTAATGGCTAGAGGCCTTGGTACACCCATTCTCTCTCCCCACCTCTCAGAAATAAATAATAAATAAATAAAATAACTTAAAAGAAAAATGTAGAGGGAAATACTCTAAGCACCATGAGCCCTGACCTTGACAATGTATAACAAATGAGATGTGGTGCGTAAAGCTAATACAAACTAAGCCAGGCATGGTGGCATAGGCCTTTAATCCCAGAACAAAACAAAACAAAAATTTTAAAAGAGGTAATGCAAACTCAATACAAATATTTGGAAGCCAAAACTTGCTATATAAAGGTTCAAAACAGGGCCTATTATACAATATTTTTGCATTATTTGAATTCATATGGTCAACACTGTAATACCTGCTGGAAACTCACAAAGCTGTTTTGATGGGGAGAATCTCCACATTTATTTCTTTGATCTGTGCTGCTTGAGACGGGATGAGGACTTTAATTAGAAGTTAAATTTTAAATAACTTCTTCTGCATAAGGGCAGAATAACTTCAAAAGATAAAACCTACATCTTTAAAATCAAACCTGCTTGCTTAGAAGTTTGGAAGCAAGAAAGGCTTGATATGTGAAGACTAGGATTAGAGCAAGGTTCAATTTAAAAAATTGACTTTTTAGATACTCAGTATATCTGGACATACCCATGTTATTTACCAGGATAGTACTTTTTCCTCAAAAGATGCTATAGGCCACAATCCTCCTTCAATCTGCAATTTGCATCTAAGCAGAGAATAGAAGCTAAGCAAAGAAGTCATGGGCAGAGTAAGGGAAACTGAGGACATGATTATGTTTAGTGAATGAGCTAAAACCATCTCTGAAATGACTGTTGCATGCTGCTTTTTAATTATGTACATCAAGAAAAATCTGATAAAAAATTATATGATTAAACTGGAAGTGTTCCTGGCATAATGCTAAAAGGTACTAGGATAAAATTGAAATGATCACGTTAGAACTACAAAAATCTCACAAACATAAATTATAATTTCATGGTATGCCTTGACATGATGCTTTTGCAATAAAATTAAAATATATATATTCTCAGTGTTTGTCTAGCAAATGCAAATACATGAAACAAACATGGTTAGAAAATGAACCAACAATTTGTTACATTTGAAGAAATCTGTTTTTACACTGAATACTTCAATTGGCAAAAGTCTGAATTTTTTTCTTTTTAAAGGAATTACCATTGGTACAATTTACATAGTGTGTTCAAAAATGGTCAGTGACAGCAACATGAATTTTCTGCCCTTAGCAAGCATTAAAAAAAAAAATTAAACCATAGCCAGGCATGGTGGGGCACACCTTTAATCCCAGCACTCGGAAGGCAGAGGTAGGAGGATCGTGGAGAGTTCAAGGCCACCCTGAGACAACATAGTGAATTCCAGGTCAGTCTGAGCTAGAGTGAGACCCTACCTTGGAAAAACCACAAGAAAAAAAATTAAACCTTAAACTTCAAAGAAAATGCTCTTGCTACATTAATTTTTTGTTGTTGTTGCATATACATAGACTCCAGAAAGGACAAAGATAAACCAGCCCAACTTCCTTCACTGAAGGACCAAGGAACAGTAAGACTAGAGTCTAAAATTATAAAACAAACCAAAAGCATCCTTAATGAAGAAGATATGTTGCCTAGATGGGTTTTTGCTTCTTACCAGTGGGGTCATTTGCAAGTCTAAGAAGAAAGCTTGGCTCTGGACCTAAGAAACCTCAGAATGAAGGTTCAACCAATAAGCCTGCCACCCACAGAGACTACTGGGTTCTGGCATTCATCAATTCTTTCTTCTGTTTTCCCCTTTTAAAAATAATATAAATAAACATTCTTGATTATAAGGTTTTTCAAGGTGAGTCTTACAGTGCTGCTTTCTCTGAAGAAGTTTTGTCACCAAGTACACTGGCTATCCTGCACCATTATTAGTTCTATTTTTTTTTAAGACAGGAACATATTCATAAGATGCCGCTTTGTGCTGATCACTTATTGTGTTTCCCACCAAGCAAGAACAGATGCCATAACACAAGCGCTCTAGGAATCTACACTAGTGGGTCACACAGTTCTGTATTCCCAGAGGGCAGGAGGAGTTCTGAAAGGCTATCATGTTCAATCCTGCCACTGAAACATCTTTGTTAAAAACTCCATTTCAGTTCTACCTGTTGGAAGTGTATATATATAGCTAGAGGGAATATTGGGAAGGGAAGAAACCGGGAAGGTGCTTATTCAAGGACCAGGGTTCTGGTTCCAGCCCACCTACTAAAACCTCCAAGAAAGCTACTACCCATCTTACCTCAGGACATTTGTGTATAAAATGAGGCCTGGATGGTTGTGAATAGTGCAGGCAATACCAGAGAAGTAAGACAAGTCTATAGGCAGGTTCCTGATCTTGTTTAAACCTTGTGTGAAGTTTGTTAATACTTTCCCAAGTTCATTAATGCTCCAGGATATTTAAAGATGTCAGAGGACACTGCAGTGCCCTAACAGACTAGAAGATCTTACCATATTAGATGGTGAGTGATTTGCTCATAAAGAACCCTACTCTTCAGTGTGTATTCCACTTGTAAATTTGGTGTCTGGCACTGAGTGCAACTTTCTCTGTTTATTCAAGATTTTTTCATTGGGCTTTTAGTGTTTGAATTCATTATTAGCTTGCTTAATTACTAACAGGATAATTTGAATTATCTCATGGTATCCGACACCATCACTCTACCCCTTACCCTGTTTTATTTGTTTTTTGAATAGCATTAATCCTCATGTACTATAATCTCATATGTTTATTTATTTGGTAAGTGTTTCTCAAAGCAGAATGAAAATTCCATGAGGGTAAGGGTCTTATTTGTATTATTTACTCTTATACACCAAACATGTAGGAAAAAAACCTAGCACATTTTGGGGTACATAATAAATACTTTAAACTAAATAATATCATTTATGTTAAAATACTATTACATGGAATATTATAAAACATTAAATAGTTATACCATATATATATGGTATAATATATATATATATATATATATATATATATATATATATATATCACCTCACTCTTTTTCCAAGGCAGGGTCTCATCCAAGGCCAGGCCTATCTGGAACTCACTCTGTAGCCCCAAGATGGCCTCAAAGTCATAGCAGTTCTCCTATCACAGCCTCCCAAGTTCTGAGATTAGTGGGAGCCACCACACATGGCTGCATTTCATCTCAGATACAAAAGAAAAGGTCAAAAAGAGAAAAGGAATAGGAACTAGAGAATTTTGGGGCTCTCAGGTCATCTAGTCTGGGGAAAAAAACAGCAGCTTCAAGTTCAGTAAGAGACATCTTCTGAAGGAAACAAACATACAGATGAGCAATAGTAGAAGACACTTAACATTCCCCTCTGGCCTCTCTTTGGGGTGCAAGCAGCTGCATGCATGTGTGCAAGTGCGCACACACACACATATATACAGAGCAAACAAAGAATATTTGGAAGACTAGAGCCTTCTAGATCCTTGGTTTAGGGACCAGAAACATTAGCATCACAAAACTTTGACTTGAACATTGTCAAAAATGTATAAACTCAGGTCTTAACCCAACAACTGAATGAGAATCTATATTTTAGCAAGATGCCAGGTGATATACATGCATATCAAATTTGAGAGTTACTATTGCAGTGACCTACATGGGAGACCATTATTTGGTTGAAGACACCAACATTTCCTCCCCTGGGGTAGAACATTTCCTCCAGCACACAGTTCCAGCAACTGAGGAGTGTCCATGATTATTTTAACTCCATCAGGGCAAGAATAATAGCAGAACACTGTTACCGAGCTGCAGAAAGACTCTTTTCTTGCTTAGTGATGCTTAAAATTCCTTTAAGATGGAAGAAAAACCTTTTCTTTCCCAACCAGAAATTAAAAATCTAATGTGAAAATACTCAGAAGAGGTACAGTATAGACAGAAATTTAATCATACTATGGTGAAATCCAGCAATAAGAATAGAAACTGAGATCAGATTTCTACTAGTTTTACTAGAAAAGGAGAAGAGGAAGGTATTCAATGCTTGAAGGCTATTCACTAAGGAAATAGTAGGACAGAAAAAAGGGAATGCATAAACCAGAATATAGAATTTAAAGTCATAAAAATTTTTGTCAGGCAAAATCTATGTTCTTTGAATTGAAAGAAAATAATATGCTCTTATTCACAATAATTTGTGAAGTTTTAAAATTCTCACTTTATAGG
The DNA here is from genome assembly GCA_036346955.1 of Dipus sagitta. Lineage (NCBI taxonomy): Eukaryota > Metazoa > Chordata > Mammalia > Rodentia > Dipodidae > Dipus > Dipus sagitta. The sequence goes on along the minus strand of CM070774.1, from coordinate 92,197,489 downwards.
ATTAAAGTATTTCACTCCCACAGTTTTGATAATTCAAGTATTAGCCAATGATCTCACATGATTTACAGCCCAGCCCCGTGAACTACATCCTAGTATGAGAGCAATCCTACTAGTAGCAACACAGTGAAACAAAGGAAGACATGGCGCCGGGAGGCATGTTGGAAGGAACACTAGTGGTTTTGCCATTTCTAGAAATCGGGATATTGAAAGCACACATTTTCTGGGAACTCCACCTGCAACCAGCTGATAGTCATCATAAGAGGCACTTTTCTATAAATCACTATAATTTTAAAAACAAATGCTTTAAAACTCCTTTTGCCAGATCAAATCAAACTGACTCTCAGTTGGTAGAAGGCCCAGATGTGAGTTTCATAACACACATCAATTACTATCTAATCCATCACTTGTAATGACTGAATGTGCTCAGTGCCATTCCCAGAACCAGTGTCATGGAAACCAATAACAGCACCTAAGTAGGCATGGAACTTAAAAAAAGCTCCAGCCGCTGTCTGCAAAGCATGCATTGAGCATGTGGATGCACATGTGGAAGCACATGCTCACTTTGGCCTTTTAATCTCAAACCGGATCATCTCTTGAGCTATTTAAAGCCTACATTGTAAGCAGGAAAAGACGTTGCTATAGCAAAATGTCAATTTCTCTAATAGCTCCTAGGACAATTCTCTGGTAATAACCAAAATTTTACAAGCAATAGTGTGTCTTTTAACATGTTCATTAACCTCAATGATTGACACATAGGTTTTCTTCAACATGGGAAGTGTTGGTTTACTTGTATCCTTCACATTATCATAGAGTGCTTTTAACAAAAAATAACCCTGAAAGTCTATAGAATGTGCATAAGCTGACATCAGCATTAAACAAGACAATGACATTTGAACAACCAAACTATTGTTACAGCTTAATCTTTGGCCTATTGTCACCCTGGTGGGGTATGATAACTATGAATGATAACTTCATTTCCTCCTTGAACTGGCTGAGTGAACCACAGTCAGCTATTCTAGTAAGTGATCATCATCATCAACATTGAAATTTATTTAGGGTTTACTCTATGCCAGGAACTGCTCTGTATATGCTTCATGTATTAATTTCTTCCTTATCTATTTATTACCTGGTAGATACTTTTATTATTCACTTTATACATGAAGTCCAGAGTAGTTAAGGAACTCATGCAAGATCACACAATAGATTATGTTGCATGTTTAACAGGGTATATGTCCCATCCTTCCCTGTTGCATTTTCTAAAGTTCCATACTTTGATATACACAAACACCTCCCTACCAGTCTCCCTCACCAACTACAGTGTTATAAAAAGAAGACCAAATGAGTAAAAGAGCTTCAGAGATGCATTAGAGATATTTTCTTGCAGCAATTACTTTAGCACTTTAAAGAGAGCATCCATGGTGTTGGCAGTGGTAATACCTGGGTCAGTGCTTTTGAAATACAATATAAAACAGAAGCCCAGGAGTTCCTTCAATATGGTGCCTGTGGGGTGGCCCAGACAGCACAGTTACATGGAAATCAGTCCAACCAAAGCATCATCCATCTCAGGTATAACTCACTCCAGACCAGAGTCTTAGCTATGCCACTGAAAACTAAAGATCTCATGAGGATTGGAGATGATCACTTGCAATGATAGATTCCCTGCTAGGGAATAAAATCCATAGGCATTTTTCATACTTTTATGCAAGAGAGACAGAGAGACAGAGAGAGACTTTTACATTTATGTGACTTTGGACTACTTAACATACAAAGATGGTTAGTAGCATTCACTTTACAATTTTTTTCACTTTAATTCTACTCATTAAAGAGTTGGTGATGACTCAGGTAGGGCAAAGGCCCCCATCCTACAGAGCCCTTCTAGGTGTCTCCGTATAGTGCCTGTCACATTCTGTGTCCCTTACACCTTGCTTGTCATATCTGTCTCCTATGCATTAAGGGCCCTTTCTTCACATAAATTCTTTCATTGGTAAGTCCAGGGAATTTTTTTTTTTTTTTTTGGTTTTTCGAGGTAGGGTCTCACTCTAGCCCAGGCTGACCTGGAATTCACTATGGAGTCTCAGGGTGGCCTTGAACTCACGGCGATTCTCCTACCTCTGCCTCCCAAGTGCTGGGATTAAAGGCGTGCGCCACTACGCCCGGCAGGGAATTTTTAATTGGGGGTTTTTGTTCTTATACAGGTCATAGCTTAAGTACAGAGTCTATGTCAATAATGCTTCTAAAAAAGTTTGCTTTCTCCAGTATAGTTTTCAGTGCTTCCACCCAGAAAAGACACTCTTTCAGTGTGCGTGGGCTAACTCCAGAGCTGCTCTTAGCCATGCTTCTGCTTCAGGTATCTCCCCATTTTGCCATGTGTGATCACCTGACACTACTAGATAAGTATTTAGTTCATTTTATCCCTTCTGTTTAGAATGCTAATTTGCAGATTGAGATCTAACAACATGCTTGGCATCATACCAACTGTGTTTGGGAGAAATATGCCATCTTCCTCTCTCCATCCTTATACTTGGTTTCTTGAAACAGCCATTCTTATTAACTCTTAAGAAGTTACACATGGTCTCCCTCAGCTCAGAGTGAAGAAAATTAGCCTCCAAAATCTGCCTTAGGTGCTTAGAACAGGACAAAATAAAAGTCAAGCTAAGAAATTATTTGTGGGCTAGAGAGATGGGTCAGTGGGTAAAGTACTTGCTGTGAAAGCCCGATGGCCCTAGTTCAGATCCCCAGAACCCATGTAAGACCAGAACTAGTAGTACTAGTAGTGGTATATGTAACCTAACACACCTGTGGCATAAAGGGAGGCAGATGGGCATGGTGGTGCATGCCTTTAATCCCAGCACTTAGAAGACAGAGGTAGGAGGATCGCTGTGAGTTCAAGGCCACCCTGAAACTACATAGTGAATTCCAGGTCAGCCTGGGGTAGAGTGAGACCCTACCTCAGAAAACCAAAGAAAAGGGAGGGGAGTGATGCAGAGACAGGAAAACCTAGAAGCTTGGCATTAACAATAGACTTAAAATAATTGTGGCTTATTTGGTGAAATAGTTAAACCACTGGGTGGAAAATATCATATAAATCATGCAATGGGAAAGTAAAAACAATCTAAACCTAATTCAAGATCCATTTTTAAGTAAAGAAGTTAGGTTCAGGATTGGTGAAGTTAAAAATTAGTAATAGTTAACTCAGAATTGGTAAAGTTAAAAATTAATAAAAGTTAATAGCTAAAAAATAGTAAAGCCTAGGCAATTCTGAAACAGGGGCATGAATACTATCATCTAGACACAATTTCTCCCCTCCTCTGAGCTCTTCAAATCTCTGGCTTCACTCTACTCTCAGGTCAACCACATCCTCATGGAGATCTTGTGGCTCAGTTTACTTCTCTAGCAATCACAGCAGAGAGGGATCATCTTATCTCCATAATTCTCACAAACAACTGAAATTGACTAGGTGACATGACCTGTCCCCTGATCAACCAAATGCCAAAGGAGCATAAGATGCCAGAAGTGAGGGTGAAGGAAGATGCTGTATGCAATCTCTATGTAAACCCCCTGGGTTGAGAGAGCTAGGAAGGGGCGATTCTCCAAAGTAAAATCACTGTGCCATTGCCAGTAAAAGAAATACATACCAGCCAAGTTTTTAAAAAATGTACTATCTAGGTTTCAAATGAATTAACTGTACAGTCTGAGCTTGTAAAATAATGATAAAATATTTTCCAATAGAAATTAAGCTCAATGTCACAGTTGCAACTCTTGATTAATCAGCAAATACAGACACACACACACACACACACACACACACACACACGACATATCAGAACAGTAATACAGGCACACATGTATAACATTAGAACAATAAAGTAAGCACATACACTAACATACTATAACAGTAGCCTTTCCATGTTAGCAACAAAGTATGTAGGTCATTCAGATGGAAATTAAAATCTGAATGCATTTGGAAACAATCGGTAATTCAGTTCTAAAATCATAAGCACCCAAGTATATGATGATATGCTCATATGTCAAAGAGGTCCTATTCCTTTTCACTTCAATTTGCATCTTGTCCTGACATTACACCATATGGTGTGGGCCAAGTGCTCTTGTATGTAAAGTGGTTTCAGAGTCAATGAGCTAAAAATGTCTTCCATACATAATGGCTCTTGTTTCAGCTTAGCTGTGAATACTAGATTGCTACAAATATCAAAATAATAGTGCTGCTAATGAGGAGATTTGTTCATGACTTACTATACTGTCAGCTCTAATGTTCAGCCATAATGGTTATTATTTATTGATAACTTATGTGTATACAAAGCAGTGACTAAAGCCAAAAACAGCCTCTTAACAGATCTGGATTTATTAAATTGTGAATATTTATCTCTTAAACAGAATTTTTTTAAAAAATTGCTCCAAATATTTGTTGTTTTATATATCTTGAAAAGACAGAGTCCCAGAATTAAATTCAGAGTATTGTGGTTCATTCTATCAGAGAGTAGAACAAATTTACAAATGATGATTTCTAATGCTGGTAAGGAAGGAGACAATTGGGCACTTTCATTCGTCAGTAGTGGGAATGTTTTTTGATCCAGTCTTTTGGAAAGGAATCTGACATGACATATTAAAATTTTAAAAGCACATATCCTTTGACTCAGCATGCTTTCTTCTGGGAATCAATCCTGTAAAAATTAAAATACCAATGCATAAAACGTACATAATAAGGACATTGATTGCAGTTGTGTTGGTAAAGGCAAAACCGTGAAACAACTTACATGTTTACAAAGGGTGGAAAGGTTGAACAAACTTCCATGTGTGCTTAGGGGACCAGCTATCATCATACTATTGAAAGAATTAGTCCTATTTACTCTTTGACTTGGAGGTACTTAAATAATATAGTATTCAGTGAGAAAAGCAAGCTTCACAGAGGATAGGTTTGTAGATAGACACATATAGCTTGACCATATCTTTGAAAGGATAGAAATGTAGGGCTTGAATTGTAATTTTGTAATTTTGACCTTCATTTCTTCATCTACATAATCAAGATAATCTTGACGATCAAATGAGGTAATGATGAAAATTGTTTGTAAACTATAAGCAGCAATCAAATATCAAGATGGTCTCATGCAAGTCTGAAATTTTGGCTCCAGGAAGTCCTCCAAAGGAAAACATGACTTGCAAAGTTTTAGTTTGATCTATCTATGCTAATATTAGCTATCTCCCTTGGTTTTTAATTATGTGTAACCAGAGTTATAAGAGAGAAAGCAAATGATGAAATATAGTTAATACCAGTGCAGATTTACCAATCCTATGCCAGGAAAACAAGTGCATATGTTTCCCAAAGGAGCTATACAACTGTTCAATGCTCTCAGAATAACAAGATCATATTTACTTGGTGACTAGGTAAGTAGCTATGGTAGTTTGAATGGATGTCCCCCAATAGATACAGGAGTTTATTAAAGCTTGTAACTTAGTGTCACTGTGGGTGGATCCTAAGTCCAACCCTAAGGTGTTTGGGCATGATCTAGAATTTCCAGCTAAAGATATGCAGAACACTGGAGTTGTGCCACTATGGAGTTCCTGGAGCGTTCTTGCCTATGATAGTAGTGGCTTTTCTCTCTGCTTCGATCTGTGAAAGGGGAGCCAACTTCTTCTGCCATCTGTAAACTTCAATAAATCCCTTCCTCCCATAAACTGTGTCTGGTCTGGAGGTTCATTGCAGAAAATTGAGTCTGACTGCTATAGTAGCAGATGAGAAGATAATAGCCTTATAGGAATTTGGTTTGTCAGTTTTTAAAATTGACATCTTGTGTCTTCATACACACCTTTTAAAGAAACTTAGACATAATGACACAATTTTATATCATATCTCTGGGGCTAGATGACTTGCATACTAATCCCAGGCTTCACTTCTAAGATGTGTAATCTTGGAAAATAACAGCTCGATGTCTATTCTTTCATTTGAAAAATGGTAGTAATAATGCCTACTGCTTAAAACTATGATAATTAAATGAATTAAAACATTTAAAGAACAAAAAAAAAAACAAAGAAAATACTTAATGGATTCTAAATAAAGGTTATGTATTCTTGAATATTCTAGTGAGATAGTCCCCTAGATTAGGAGAAGAAAGGATATAGCAATTTTTAGGTACTTTGAAACATCTTGAAGATAGGACTTTAAGTTATAAATATTCTGTTACTTATTGCTTTCTGAACCTCTCTTAGAACTTGACACAATGTTCTTCACCCAGCCATCCAACCCCTGCTGATGTTTGTTCTCAAGCTTCATTTAAGAAATGTTATTAAAGACTTTCATATATTAAAGTTCATCTACAAAATTATTAGAGTTTAAATTTTTATAACACAGTCCACTAAATGTATACTTCATGTTAGAGCTTTGTTGCTAATAAAGCAAATCAAAAAACCAGGAAAACCCACTTACTCAAAGATATTTTTAGCACATAAAATTCCCCTTATGAATCATATGTTCACAATCCATGCACCCCAAAACACTCAGCTTCTCTGACTCATTCTGAAACACTGACAACTTCTCCATTGAAATTCAGTTTCCCAATACTGTAAGATCCTCCTTGCCCCAAATTAATTAGTTCCTTTCCCATTGGCAAAACCGAATAGTGACAATCTCTGCATTTGCAAATTCTAGAGGAACGCTCACAGCAGGAATCAAATTGCCCAACATTTTAACTTTTCCTATCTTCCAGGTTGCCCCTCTGATCCCACACTGGACTATCATTGCCCTCACTGCATGCCACTGCCTATAGGTGGTGTTTTATCCCTCAAAATGCAGGATGTTGCACAAAATCTTGATTCTAGCTCAATTAGGGTTCTCCAAAGAAGGAAGAAAATGAGGGTGGGGAGGGGGAGAAAGAAGAGAGAAAAAGAAGAGAGCAAGAGAGAGTCTAGGAAGTCCCATTAACAAACTGGAGACCTGGAGAGAGACACTGGTATATGCTCCAGTCCAAAAACTGGTAAGCTTGAAAGTCAAGGAGAATGGATTTTCATTTGAGTTTGAAGGCAGAAAGAGAGGAACATTTCAGCTCAAGCAGTCATATGCAAAACATTTCCTGTTGTTTAAGGGATCATCAGCCTTTTTGCCCTATTTTGACCTTCAACTGATTGGGTGAGGGGCATCCAACATTAGGTATGGCATTCTCCCTTACGCACTCTACCAATTCAAATGTTATGACCAGACATAAACATCTTCATAAATGCACCCAAATCTCCAGGCAGTCCAATGGCCCAGGCAAGTTGAAATACAAAACTAATTATAACATCTATAGTCTGTTCTTCCGTGTTCTCTCTGCAGAATGTGCTTAAGGACCTGCACCCTGCTCCTTGGTTTTTGTGGACTGATCTAATTTTCCAAAGCATAGCCAGCTTTCCTATTACTTTCCTCCTCACCTAACACACTTGGGGTGTTCCACTATGTGTAGAGTCGCTGCACACATGAAGCTTGCATCACACAAGAGGAAAACTTCAATCCATAATGGTTGCTCTCAGTGACTCCTGCCCATATTGACAATTATTACCACCTACCCTTCAAAATATGAAACTCATTTCTCACTTGGTTCTGTAGCTACAAATGACACTGGTTTGTTGGTCTTGCAAGCTTTCGAGATCGTTTGCTACCAATTGTTAAATTAATTAATTCTCTAGCAAGTTTGCTCTTTGTTCTATATAGCATGTAAGTGGCACTCAGGGATGGAACATTTATACTAAGAAAGTGAGACAAGTGCTAATTTAAGTCTTCATGAGAAGCAATTAAAATCCCCACATCTTCCAAGTCAACCCTTACAGACCGTAATACACCCCACAGGCAGGACCAAGTAAATGACTTCAGAGAACTGGAAATTTCACCTCAGTGGCCTTGCATGAACCCAGATGAAATTTGAAATTAAAGTCATCCTTTGAAACCTCACTGGAAATGTGAACAGTGTGGCTGGGGTGATGCTTTTGGCTGGCAGACTGGCAAGGCATTTATCCTTTCTGCCCTTGCTTCCTCATATGTGAAATGAGGAATACTGACTCACTTCACAGCAAGGCTGTATGTGTTTAATTAATTAACAACACACACCAAAATACAGAGTGTAGAATACCTTTGCTCATTCCCCTAAGCTCAGCCACTGCCAGTAGCATTCACTGCATAGTTGATATAATCTATAACTTTTCTTAAATTGTGCTTGTGTTCTAGTCCATAATATTTCTGTCGGCTCATCCATATACTTACCACTGTGTACCAATTTTATTTTCCTATTGTCATGTTTTCTTTTCATTCCTATAATTGTTGAGATATCAGGTCTTCTTCATCAAATGCTCACTAAGATCCTTATTTATTACAGAAAACTTCAGGTATTCATGCCAAAAGATTTCATGTCTGACTAGCATAAATCTAGCCAAATAAGCCCACATCAAACTCAATTTTACTTTCCTTACTCCAAAGCACCTTCTGTGATTAGACAAAAGATGATAGAAACTTCATCCTAGAACATCAAACCTCGCCAGGCACATTTCCATCTGTTCTACTAGAGATTGCCAAATACTCTTTTTATTTTCTCTATAAAGTTAATCAAAAAAAATTTTTTCACGCATAAGGACTAAGAACAGTGATGGTCCCTACCTGACTGGATTCTTGAACTGGATTTGGAAGGCACACCCATGAGTATATATTTTTGAGCCAAGGAGTATGGGAGTTTGAACCAAATGAGAGAAGCATGAACTGATTAGATTACTAGGAGCAAAACAACTGATGTACAAAAGCCATATCTTCAGGATCTATTTACCTCCTTTCCTTACACTCATGCACCCTGCAAAAGCATTCAGCCTACATGATGAAGAACCCTCCTCTTGTGAAGAGATCAGATGTCTTTGACACTGCAGCAAGTAAAGAGGTTTATTCATAGCTACAGCCTGAAGCCAGAAAATTAGGAGAGAAATCAAAGTGATTCCAGTGGGAGGTGAGGAGGTTGTACCCAAGCACTTAGGTTTGAAAGACACTATGGATGGTCATTCAAGTCAGAAGATAGGCTGTCCACATTTGCAATGGAGCCAGGAAAGTCTTGTGGGTATAGGGATGGAGAGCCTTCATCTTAAATGTAATTGTTCTCTTCTATGGTGAAAATCAAATTGCTAACAAGAAAATTCGGGATCCTTGTACTGGCATTGTGCTAATACGTTAAACTTTCAGTCATGTCTCATCAGTGATCTTTTACCAGTCCTACTTTCCAATGTCCCCAAAAGATTCTGTGGACTTCCAAATAGTCCTATAACCCGTTCTTGTCCTTATTTAGCTCCATATTGCTTCAGGGTGTTTTTTTTTTTTAATGTTTCTCCTTAATAGCCATGGCAGGATTGTGGCTAAACAGTATAGTCAAGATTCATCAATATGGTAATGGGTCTTCACTTAAACTACAGAGTGCTGATCACCATGTAAGGTACTATAATACCTTTGAAAATGAAGTTACTCATTCTACCAGTGAAATTTGCTTTCTATCTAAAGTTGATGCCCCACAAACACAATAACACTGAGCAAATACATTAACAAAATGACAAGGGTCAGTGGAAATGTACTAAATTTTTTAAGAAGAAATTTAAAAGGTATTGCTACATAAGCAGCATCTGGAGTCCTAAAGGAGTGAGCTCCAACCACAACCAGAGGAAATGAGATCAGAACTAACTAAAAGTGATCACTCCAACTGCCTTCATGTCTTACTTCCCGTTTATTGCTAACAATCTGCCATCAGCTCCCTTCTGCCATTTGCTCGCCAGCTGGCAGCTGGTGGATCTCATGTTTAATGTGATGCAGTATCACCTTAAATGCTGCTTCCACAGGGTTCTGTATTCACTCAGAAAGTCTTAGACACCCTGAGAACTTACCTTCCAATGAATTCCACTGCCCTGGTCAAAGAACTTCACTGTGAAAACCACCACTCTGTGGACCTTGAGCACATGTGAACTTGAGTATGCATTGCTCTGTAACCTTGAGCAAGTTCTTCTCTAAAAGTAAGACTCTAGTCCTCCCACCCGTCTTAGAGAATTACTGGGACAACCTAAAATTTATAAAAAGAAATGACACTTGATGCAGTTGTCTTGGTATACTAGTAGCCACAGCATCCCTGATCTGCCTCAGGCAAACTGCCTCACTTTGTGGTATATGACCACAAGGAACCTGTTCTTAAGTCTATTTTCTAACCTGCTTCTTTGAAGTCTTCCTTACTCATTCTCCCTACTTCTTCCATGCCCTACTTTTCTCTCTATACTTTACAAATTCAGCTAGTCTCACTGGCTCCATAACACTTTCATAAAAACTGCCCTTCATGCTCAAGTTCTACACTTCTAACTTACCCTGTTTTGTTCCCAACTTCTCTCATTTGGCTCACACTACCCTATTCCTAAGCTCAAAAATACACAGTCATATTCAGGGTTGGAGAGATGGCTTAGCAGTTAAGGTCTTTGCCTGCAAAGCCAAAGGATCCCAGTTCAATTCCCCAGGACCCATATAAGTCGGATACACAAGGGAGTGCATGAGCCTGGAGTTTGTTTGCAGTGGCTTGATGCCCTGGTACACCATTCTCTCTCTCTCTCATAAATAAATAAAATATATTTTTAAAAAATTATATATATATATATATATATATATATATATATATATGTATATGGTCACATTTTACCCTCACCTTTTCTAACTCTTCTTCTTTTCATAGTCTTTAATGCTATTTGTCACAATGCCTCCCTTCTTGTACAATTCTAGTGCTGACACTCTTGTTGGATTCTGGCTCACAGGCTCTCACCTGACTGACTTCTGTGCCTCCAGAGCCTCCTGCTTCAGTCCTCCTGTATCTTTCTCTGAAGCTGCTAAAAATACTGTTTCCTCAGTCCCCTCCTACTCTATCATCTACCCTGCTTCTCATGGCCTAACTGATGAACTTCCAAAGCTGACTTTGATATTAAGGCATCTGCATGCTTCCCTCACCTTTGTTCAGAGGCAGAATGGGTATCCACTGTGTAGATGGCAGAACAGACTTCTGCACTAAGCAAATGTCTCTTCTACTGCTGTATAGAATTCCATTGTGTAGATATACCACATCTTGGTTCACCAATCATACTGGATTTCAATCTTGAGTTCTGTCATTTCATTTTTAAATAAGGGCTTCAACTAGCCCATCCTACTACTAATTTTTTGTATCATTATTCCATCTTAATTAACATATATTCCCCTTAACTAATAATATTCATAGCCGGTTTTGCCCTCACCATTCCTAATCACCCCTCAAGGTCAAAGGTAATGTCTTATTTTCTACTGGTATTCATAATTTAGCTATAGATGTTACCATCTCCGAGAGGACTTTTCAACTGTGCTTTCTAAAATATGTCCTATTAAAAAATGGACATTCTAGCTGAACAACCTGAGAAAGTCATCATAAAGTCTTATTAACTGCTTTAATTAATTAATTAATTTTTTATCAGTGAGTGTGAGAGAGAATTGGTGTGCTAGAGCCTCCAGCCACTGCAATCAAACTCCAGATGTAAGTGTCATCTTGTGTGCATGTGCGACCTTTTGCACTTGTGTAACATTGTGTGTCTGGCTTATTTGGGACCTAGAGAGTTTAACATGAGTCTTTCAACTTTGCAGGCAAGTGCCTTAGCCACTAAGCCATTTCTCCAGCCCTTAATTAATTTTTTAATTTACTTGTTTGCATTCTATCTCCAGCTTCATCTCTCCACAACTACAACAGAAATTTCAGAGACTTCTTTATAGGTTTCTATAGTTTATTCCTAGCCCTTTGGAATAGTGCTTAGAATTCCAAAAAAAGTATCCACCAAGAATTAAATGAATATGATACCTACTTATGAGTTAGAATGGGTTATAGAAACACTCAACTGCAACGTTTCAGTGGGTTAAAACCACAAGGAGATGTATCTTGTAAAAGCCAAGTGGCTCATCTCATTATAGTCGTCTAGGGACACTGACAAAAAGACTTCCTCTTAATGTGTATACATGAGGAACACTCCACCTGTGGGAAAACAAGGTGTGGTTAATTGCATGTCTCTTAGGATTTCTAGAAAGAAGTGATGCATAACAATGTCACCTACCTTTGGGTAAACAAGTCAAAGGATGAGACCCAACTTCAAGGAGAGTGGAAACATCTAATCTCACATGAATTTAGAATGAGCAAAATTGGAAATATTTTGTCCATAATCTTATAACTTTGACATTCATCTTCTACTAGAAGATCCCTTCTACCCAGAAGGAAGAAGGTGTATGCCTTTCATTTTCATGTTCACATTCTACTTAATGCTTTCTTTCATCAAGCCAACCTAATGTAATCTTTCCAAATATGTCTAACTTTTTTCCTGACTCTAACTCAGGGCTCAATCTTCTGTTTCCCAATCTAAATGTAAACAAAGGGGAAAGGAACCAGAATGAATTTAGTCTTTGTGTTTGGAAAACTCATTGGGCAAATGAAAATGCACAGACATGAAAAACTCTAAGACATCTCCAACAAAGATTTGCCTTTCATGTAGCAAATTCTCAGCAAATATTTGTTGGAGGACTTCTTACAGTTTCTTTGTCTTTTTTAAAAAATATTTTTATTTTAGTTAAGTATTTATTAGAGAGAGAGAAAGGGAGAGAGTGTGTGAGAATGAGAATGGGTACTCCAGGGCCTGTAGCCACTGCAAACAAGCTCCAGACACATGTGCAACCATGTGCATCTGGTTTACATGGGACCTGGAGAATTGAACCAGAGTCCTTAGGCTTTGCAGGCACATGCCTTAACCACTAAGCCATCTCTCCAGCCCTCTTTGTCTGTTTTTACTTGGCCAATGAGCCTTAGTAGCCCTATATAGGCAGTATATAAAGATAAGAATGTGTATCTCCTGTTTCATGCAGGTGACTCATCATGGAGACAGTCACATATTGGTGAGAACATACTAAGTGTTTCAACTAAGCCAATTTGCTGTCTAAGGGCTGTAAAATATCTCTATCAGAAAAGTACTTTTATAGCTGACACTATCCTATGAACACAGTCTCACAGGAGACATGCAGTGCCATCCCTAGCTTCCTATAAAAGTTCACTGACAGTTTTTCTTGGTAGGGAAAAACCAACAGATGGTTGCAAGGTCTTCTTGGTTCTGTTGGTGGTCAATCTGTGTCTGGAAGTGAAAGTACCTTTCCTCAAGATTTCATCACAGCAGTGATGTCAGTGTTTCAGCCCAGTTGTGTTTCTAGTGTGAAAATAATGCATTCTACTGCCTTATGTCCTCTTCCATTAAGTTGCCAAATCCTAAAATGATGTTGAGTTTAAAATCTGTCCCTTCTCAAGCAAGGTCATTCATTAGGTGTGAAGACGTGTTGGTCATCAGATGGTTTCTACTGACAAGCTCAAAATAGGAGTATCTGGACATTGTCTCTTGCAATACTGCTGAACTTACAACCTTCTTCCTTAGGTAAAAGACAGTTTCCATTGACTGAATAATGCCTTAATCTTCCAGGTCACACAGGTGATAGAGGAAACTGGTGCTGCATAGTAGAAAGGGTTGGAGAGGCCTTCTTTCATTCCATTGCATAACTTGGGCAAGAAACTTAACTTGATTTCAGTTGCCTCATCCAAAACAATGAAGATAATAATACCCTCTTCCAAGGATGAAACAATACTGTGTAGTAAGTGTTTGTGGCACACAGAAGATAGTCAATAAATGTTTATCCTTAAATAGCTACTTTAATAATTAAGATGCCAAAGTTCTTTCAAATAAAATCACAAAAAAAACTCACTGAAATTTTTTTCAAGGTAGGGTCTCACTCTAGCTCAGGTTGACCTGGAATTCACTATGTAGTCTCAGGTTGGTCTTGAACTCATGGCGATCCTCCTGCCTCTGCCACCCCAAGTGCTGGGATTAAAGGCGTGCACCACCACACCCAGCTCACTGAGTTGTTTTGAGCTAATGAATAAGACTTTATAACAGGGTCCAGTACACTGTAAGCTCTGAGCATAAATGCTGTCCATCAGCTGCTGCACAAGGACTTACCACTGTGCTACAGTCTCATGCTTGCCCCACTTCCCCATGTTTTCATCTCCTGTATGGAGCTTTGCTAAAATGTATTATGCTGGGATAGGGATGTCGCTTAGTGGTAGAGCACATGCCTACTATGCACAAGGCCATGAGTTTGATTACCAGAACTACAAAGATAAAATAAAATAAATCACACTCTTACATTTTGAGTTGGAGTATTGCATAATTGGGACAACTGTTTTCAAAGAAAAACACTTTAGTGATGTCCTTGAAACAAATTATTATTTTTATTTATTTATTTTATTATTATTATTATTATTTGTTTTCTCAAGGCAGGGTCTCACTCTATCCCAGGCTGACCTTGAATTTACTATGTCATCTCAGGGTGGCCTCGAATTCATGGTGATTCTCTTACCTCTCTCTGCCTCACAAATGCTGGGATTAAAGGCATGCACCACCATGCCCAGCTTTAAGATTTTTAAATGCATCATCTCTTTGAGCCAACAATTCTACATACATGTGTAGTTTGAGTTTAAAATATCTCCCATAGACTCATGCTTCGAACTCTTGATCCACAGCTAGTGACACTATTTTGAGAGGCTATAGATCTTTAGTAGGTGGTTCCTACCTGGCAGGCGGAGATTTTTCACAAATGCCTTTGAAGGTTATAGCCAAGCCTCACGATCTAGCCACTCTTTATTTCCTGAAATGAACTGCCTTCACCACACACGCACTCTCACTGTCATGAACTGAGTAGCTTGGCCATTCCTTCCCCAGTAAGATGAACTGAAACTTTCTAAAACCTTGATCAAAACAGTGTCTGCAGAGATGGCTCAGTAGATAAAGAGTTTACTACACAAATCTCCCTAACCATATCATAAATCAGGAATAAAAATCTAAGAAAAGAAAAGAGTGACAGACAGGAGGAGTTGAGATGGTTAATCTTTGCTGTCATCTTGACAGGACTTAGGATCACCATGAAAACAAATCTAGGCATGTCTGTGAAAGATTTTCTAGATTGAGGTGGGGAGACACACCCTAAATGTGGGCAGCACCATTCTGTGGGGTGGGGGTAGTGGACTACATAAAAAGCAGGAAGCTAACTGAGCCCCATCGTTCATCTTTCTCTGCTTCCTTGATGGCAGATGCATTGTGACCAGCTGCTCCACCCTCCTGCCTTCCCTGCCATGACAGACTTTATCTCCTCAAACTGTGAGTCAAAATAAACCCTCCCTCCTTAAGTGGCTTGTGCCATGAATTTTGTTGCAGCAACAAGACAAGTACCTAATACAAGAGTCTCTAGTGCTTTAATCTTTTTAAACACACAGTATCCATGATGATTTTAATAGTGCAAAAAGAAAATAACTGGAAAATGAAAACACAGCTAGTTACACCACTGTCATCTCCACAGTTCATCAATTCGCAAGTGCTGACCGAATACCTGTCGAGTCCTTGATGTTCTTTTTTATGATTGCATAGAAAGGGAGGAAGGGGAAAGAGAGCTCAGATTCTGGTTGGATAGATGAGCCTGTCAGGTGAAATGACGAGTAGCACCTAGCAGCAAAGCTGCAGCGTGACTCACGGGGACTGGCTGCTGAGAAGAGTTTACAATGGAGGGCTTCATAGGGCCTCTGCAACACAGGCAATGATAGTTCGGAGGACAAGTTATGTTTTTTCCTTTCTCCTTTTCCTTGTCTTCAAAATGCAATAATCTTCCTTGGCTCTCCTCTCCCAAGGATGCCGTTAGGATTAATGAGGTAAAGTTTGTGCTTATGTAGCGTCTTTCTTCTGAGAACTCAAAGTGCTTTGCAAAGTATTCATATTAATATTCATAGGCTGGTTTATATATTTTCTACCTTTCCCTTTGGAAGTTACACGTCTATGCTTCAAACTTCTTTTGCTTTTCCTCAGCATCACTCTCTTTCTGCACAAAAATAGTTCAGATTCAAGCTTTAAAGTCGTGGTTGTTTTATATAGCTCAGGGCTAATAACATCACACAGCTTGCCTGCAGGAGAACCCACCTGTACATTCTAAAATTTCCACAGTATCCATTGTATCCATATGCATGACACACCTGAGCACATGGTAAGATACCAAATATGCAGCAAGGGAAAAACTGTTTATAACTGAGACTGTTCTCTAAGAACGGCGAGTCTCAGGGGCAGTAAGGGGCCTGTGATTGGGCTTACAAAGTTAGGGATAAAGGGTAGGCCTCACTTTCCATTGTTGCCCCCAGGAAACAAACTATTCTGCAAAACAGGAGTGACTGTGAGTTAGGTGGAAGCCAGGGAATAGGAGAAGAGAGAGAAGGTAGGGACAGAGATAGCAAGAAGGAAAATGGAGCCAGGAGTTTGCAGGAGGCCACACAGAGTAAGTTATGATTCTTCCTTGTTATGAAAAAGATAAAACTTCAGCAAGGCTTATAAAATGCTAGGAATTCATGGAGTATGTGTGTGAGAGAGAGAGAGAGAGAGAAAACCTGGATGAGTTTGCACTGAGAATGATGGGAATAGTGAAACAGACAAGCTAATAAGCCTAGAGAATTACAGAAAACATGGGAGAATTCTTAACTTTCATGCTTGAGGATTGACTAGGATTCAAATTAATGAAGATAAATCTCTGACTGAGAAAGGGACTCAGCTAACATTAGAATATAGATATGTGATGTCTACTGGTACCTATTATTTATGCACTTTTACAAATGTCACAGTGTTTAAGAGGTAAAGTTTCTTTTAAAAACATTTTTATTTATTTATTTGAGAGAGAGAAAGAGAATGGGTACACCAGGGCCTTCAGCCACTCAGGCAAATGAACTCCAGATGCATGTGCCACCTTGTGCATCTAGCTTACATGGGTCCTGGGAAATTGAATGGGAGTCCTTTAGCTTTGCAGGAAAACACCTTAACTGCTGAGCCATCTCTCCAGCCTGAGAGGCAAAGTTTTATGTTTAGAAAAGATGGCCTAGTTTAAAACCCAACAGAGAATGTGAGGCAGAGAAGTGAACAGATATTCTCCCAATGCCACAACCAAGATTGGCACTCACTCTCTTTTAGTCTGGTGCTGGTTACGCATAACCAAACAAGGCCACCTTCCAACACATCTTTCTTCAGATTCCTTCTGTCCTGCTTGAATGACTGTGAACAGTACTGGCTGAAGCCTTCCTCTGGAGAGGTAGTAGCAGGGCTGCCGGCTCAGATCACACTACCTGTTTGGCGGTGGGCCAGTATGACAAAACACTGCTTCTTGCAGCAACTGAGAAGAAACCATTTGCATAACTTGAAGCTATGTTGGAGTGTTGTACTTCATGTCTGAGCAGCATAAGTCTTGAGCTTTAAATAGCCCAACCCTAACATATATTTAAGAGCAATGTTCTAAAGGCTGTGTTACATAAAGTGGAACAGTTAGTGACACCACAGTTAAGTGCCAGGTCCTTTTCTTGCAAAATTGATAGAAACCAGCCTCAGTTAGGATGCTGGGAGCAAACTCTCCTGCAATATGAAACCCAAAGAAGGTTACCCCTGCTGACAATTTGAAGAGTCCTACAGTGTTCTCTACCAATCTGAGATGTCACCTTTTGTGGTCTGCACTGCCATATCTACCTTCTCACAGAGTCACCATGAGGTCATTTATGCCAGATTAGACTATAAAACAGGACACAGAATTGCTGAAATATGCCACAGGTACAAAGACAGCCTTGGCTCATGAAAAGAAAGGATGAACATGGCCTTCTCCCACTTATAGACTTAGATGTGATTTCATCAGTTTCTTTCATTTCTTAATAGTTGCTTCAGACAGTGAAAGAGCATGAAAGAATAAACTCTGCAGCAGGTTTCTCGATAGCAGATGCACGCTAACATCCAATATCAATCTGCCAAGGCAGAATCAGGAAAGAACTGGAGAGGGTTTGAACAGATGTGTTGAAAATGCCCCTAAAGACTGATGCAATGAACTGGCATCCCCAACAAGGAGGGTTCCTTCGGGGGGGGGGCAGGGATGAGGGTAAGGATGGTACCAACATGCACTGTTTACACACTGAGTATGTACATAACTAATAAAGAAAAAAAAGACTGATGTAAGCTCCTGCTGAGCTGTCATAGGTGTAGAAGGGATGTAGGCCAAGGGTAAGGTTGGGAAAGAGGTGTGCTATAGACCTGGTGACTGAAGAAATAAATCAGCTGAAAAGCTAAGGTCCCAACAACCAGACTCTAAGGCAAATCTCTGACATGAAGGAAACACAGTTACTGAAAGGTAAGGCAAGGCTCCCTGTGGAAAGAAGCTGAAATTTTTATAGTGAGCTGAGAAACAGTCCTGCAAAAGTGGACTGCCTGAAACAAATAGGAACCAGAAGGTGGGCATGGTGGCTCACATCTTTAATCCCAGCATGCAGGAAGCAGAGTCTCACTGTGAGTTCAAGGCCAGCCTTGGCTAAAGTGAGAACATATCTCAAAAATAAATTAATTAATTAAATAAATAAATAAAAGAAAAGAACCCAAACCAGTGTACACTGCCTAATAGGTTCACATTTGTTACTCTATTCTACTTAATATTTGTTAATTGCTCAGTGCAAAAGTTATGGTACCAGGGATAGACTACTGAGCACAGCCAGACACAATCTGAGCCCTCATGGATCTTACATTCTAATGAAGAAAACAAAAGATGAAGGAGGTAATTGCACCCAGACATAAGGATAGATTTGGTAAGGAAGTAAAGGATAGCATAGGAGGAGAGGAGCCTCTCTAGGAAGGCTACTGGAACAAATTTTCAGTGGAGAACATATGGATAAGCACTAACCTGAAAATATAGAGGCTGGACAGCAGAATAACTGAAAAGTTGGTTTCATTCTAATTCCCAGCTTCACCTCATGCTAAATAATAATATCTAGGTGTGGGATACAAATGTCAACATTTTTAATTCTTTCAGAGATTTCAATGTGTAACCAAAGGGGAAAGCCACTGGTTAAAAATGGGAGATTTTCTGTTCAGGGGCTTGAAAGAAACACAGAGCACTCAATGGAGGTAAGAGAATGATAAGGGGCCAGGTCATGTAAAGGATGCTCAAGAGTTCATTTTTTTTTTATTTTTTTATTTTTTTTTTTTTTGGTTTTTTGAGGTAGGGTCTCACTCTAGCCCAGGCTGACCTGGAATTCACTATGGAGTCTCAGGGTGGCCTCGAACTCACGGCGATCCTCCTACCTCTGCCTCCCGAGTGCCGGGATTAAAGGCCTGCGCCACCACGCCCGGCAAGAGTTCATATTTTATTTGAAACTGTGGGATTCTCCTGTGCAAGGGAATATTATGCAATCCACACTTCACTGTATTTGCTGAGGTTATGAGAGAAGAATAAAGGAAAGTCTGGTGATGATAACAGTGAAAGCTTAGACTAGAGTGGTGGCAGAAAGTGTGGCCAGAGAATGAAAGATGCAGATCCATCTTCAAATAGAAGAACTAAAAGCTGAAACGATAAGGGTCTGAGTTCAATCTCTAGCACCCAGATAAAAAGAGCTAGGCATGGCCACAAAGCCTGTAACTCCAGTTAGGTGAGATAGGAGGATCACTGGGACTTGCTGGTCAGTCAACCTAACAAAAACAAAAAAACAAACAAACAAAAATGCTGTGTGAGCTCCAGGTTCTGTGAGAGACCCTGTCTCAAGGTAATGAGACAAAAGGATGATAGAAGACACCCAACATTCTCCTCTGTCTTCCACATTCATGTGCATGGGGTGTGTGCACATGCACACATGTGAAAACATCATACATGCTCTTGAAGGTGAACACACACACAGACGCCATACACACTACACACAAAAGGAAAGAAAACTCACATAAGCAGTTTGGGAGATGGCTCCATGGAGAAAGATTGCCAAATAAGCATGCGAGTATTTGAGTTCAAATCCCCAGACCCCACATAAAAGCCAGAAGCTATGACAGTCTTCTGCAATCCCATCTCACCATGGACAGGAGAATTTCTTGGAAAAGCTTGCAGACCAGCTAGCCTGTGGAACTGAGTGGAGAACAGCAAGAGGTCCTGCCTCAAGTGAGGTAGAAGAGGAGGGGCAACCTGTCCTCCACACTTACACTATGGCACATGCACACATGTACATGCACATACACGTACATAATATGCACACACACACACAGAAACACACACACACACCAAGAAGAAAAGGGAAATGAAGAAGAACAATGTCAACGACTCCCAGTGGGGCATGATGGTGGGTGATGAAGATTGACAGGAATAATGAGCTGAAAATGACTGTGGGGTTTTCCCTTGAGCAGCTTGCTTGATGGGAATTCTCATGGAGATGAGGATCTATAGTCCCACAAGACTCTCCTCAGAGACACTGGACCTGCACAACCAGAGGCAAATGGCAGTCATGAGAATTTCACCACTCAAGGGAGTGGCTCTCTTCACTTAAACTGAGATCAGAAAGTGAAGGGATCACAGGAAAGGCAGGGAAATAAGACAAATGGATTGGCATCAAAGGGAAGTTGGTTCTGTGACTTTATCTTTGGAAATACAACATTCACCCTTTTGCTTCTAATCATGAAGCTATATTCTCTTTAAGAGCGAACTGAAGGATCTTTGGTCCATAGCCAGACATTAGTAACAATAGGTTGTATTCACCTAGAAGTGCTGATCTGGTGGATGCAGCAAGATGGTTTACACACATAGTACATCCTCTCAGTCATTCAGGTGCCCACCTTATCTCCAGGATAACCCTCGTTCAAGTCTCTACATCCCCTACTCAACAAGAAGCATGGTCCCTCCAAATACAGAGACAAGACCACACCCACTAGCTCTTGTCCATCAGGGATGATATAGAAATGACACAAGGGGACATTGGGGAACATTACAAGTTGTGTGTCCTGTACTAGACATACACAAAAAAGCAGCAGCCCCTGTATGTGACACTTTCCATAGATACTTCCTATAAATGCCTTTGCAATAGTGGCAGAATGTTTAAACTCAGTAAAAATAATTGTGTGTGGCTTGGTAGAACATCTAAAGCTTATGCCTATTAACTGTTAAAATGAAATTGAATAATTGTGTTCATTTCTAGGGCTACCATAAGAAACTACAACAAATCCCATGGTTTAAAATAAATGAAATTTATTTTCTCATGGTCATAGTTCTGGAGTCCAAAAGTCCAAAAGACATGGCATCAGAAACACTAGGTCCTGCCGGGCGTGGTGGCACACGCCTTTAATCCCAGCACTCGGGAGGCAGAGGTAGGAGGATCGCCGTGAGTTCAAGGCCACCCTGAGATGACAGAGTGAATTCCAGGCCAGCCTGGACTAGTATGAGACCCTACCTCAAAAAAACAAAAAAGAAAAAAAAAAAAAAAAGAAAGAAAGAAACACTGGGTCCTTCTGGAGCCTGAGGGAGAATCTGAGCCATGCCTGTCTGCAGCCACTAAGCTTCCTTCACTTAGAGAAGGATAACTGTGTCTCCACCTGTCTCACATAGCAATCTTCTCTACTTCTCTGTGAGTCTACCCTAGATCATATACCTCAATAATTACTTACATCTGAGAGGATCCCATTTTCAAATAATGACACACATTTTGAAGTTTCAAGATGTAAGTTTGAGATGAGGGTTGCCATTTGACCCCCTATGGAAGTATATCAAGTTCCAGTGTTATGAATGAATGACTCAAATCAACTACATAAGCAAGGCACAAAGCTGTTATGGGTACATTATCCCTTCTCATACCAAGAAATAGAAGGGAACAACAGGGGGCCTAAAGAATCCACCTCTGAGATGGGTTCAACACCCCCAAATACATGCACACAATTCACTCTTATTTCCTTCTCATGAATTAGAAACTAACTCTTCTCATCCCTTCCATCAGCACTTTCTTTCTCCTGCCCTAAATCCCAACCTCAAAGAAGCAAAACATAGTTGAGATTAGAGCCTGCCTACCTCTGAACTAATCATGAAAAAGACTTGTCATAGTTTTCTACCTTTTATATTTTTTAATGTATCTTAGCATCCTATTCTATCAAAGCTAAAGGACATGAAGACTGTGTAGGTGTCACAGGACTTCTTGGGTAAAAGCAGTGTGAGAATCTGCTCTAGAAATAGTGACTCTCCTATAGTAATATCTTTAGATGTAGCCAGCCAATATTACATGAAGTAATTCTGGCTTATTATGTTCAAGTAACCCAATGTATCACAAGCTGCTTTAAATATAATGCATTAAAACACACCTCAACACAAGCCCATAAATGAAACAAAAATGTCTTAGAGGAACAGTTTAGCTGTGCTTCTTGCATACAAAATATAAACCTCTTTTTAGTTCAAAAGCAATAAAATCATAATAATGAAATTTGCCATTAAGAGTCAGAGAGTGCTTTTCCCTTTAAAAAGACAGATGCATTAAAATTTAATTATTGTCTCCCTACCTGATTATCAGACAAGAATAAAGCACATTTGGGGAGGAAAATACACATATGCTCACCCTGTACAGAAATATTTTTAAAGACTTTTCACAGAAATGCTCCCCAACACCCACCCCAAGTAGAAAAAAAACCACAATTGACTAAAATATGTGTGTTGAAACAGAAAAACCAGTGGACCAACTGTAGAAGCAAACAGAGACAAATCAGGTGCTTAAGAAATGATTTCATTTCCTAGTCCTGTGCCCATTCTCACTGTCTCTGGAGAGTGCATCACACTGGACTGGGGATGGCATCCCACCAAGAAGTTCCTGGATCCACAGTCCCTTCTTCTGCTTTTTCTTCAGGACAGGTAAGTAGAGGCTCCTGTCTGGAGTGTGAAAACTCGTGGCAACAAGAACACAGCATATCGCTTCTCTAATTTATGACTGACTAACTGAAACTCCTCACTGTCAGCAAACTCCGCCGTGTTTACTGGTTTGACAGCATACACACATATGGCAGAAGCCAGATGGACCTTCTCCCCCAGCTTTGAGCTAAGGGTGCTTCATTAGGAAAAAGAGGCAGCCAGGCTTTGAGATCTTTGAACAAAGCTTTCCAGCACAACAGGAAGAAAGGCAGTCAGCAATCTGGTCAGAAAAGACCCTCCCCTGGGTGAGAGATTAGGTCAGAAGGGAACTTACAGTTGCCCAGTTGAAGCTCATCAAGTTTTAAAGAAGAAATGTGTTGTCCTCTTAGCCACAGAAGTTGGGCAGCTGCTTCCAGTGAAGTCACTTGAATGAAATCTGCATTCCATCTACCCAGACAGGGGTAAATCAGACAATAAATCTACTTCCTGACATCATAGTTAATATTGTGTTTAAACGTTCTGGCAAGCTCCAAGAAAATGATAGTGCCTTTTGCAGCATGGAAACTGCCTGGTACAATGAAATATTGTTCCTACGTTGTTTTTTTAATGAAATTTTATGAACCCATAATTTCATTCTAAAATGTTGAGATGAGGGTAAATATTGGGGCTAGAGAGATGGCTCCGTGGATAAAGTGCTTTCCACACAAGCATGAGGACCTGAGTTCAGATCCTCAATGCCCACATAATTGCTGGGTAGGGCTGGTGGCCTGCCTGTAATCCTAGGATTTAGGAAGTATAGAGATAAAGGATCCCCAAGGCAAAACTGGCTAGCTAGACTAGCTGAGTCACTGAGCTCTGGGTTTAAGTGAGGGACTTTGTCTCAATAAATACGGTGGAAAATGATCAAGTGACCTGATTGCAACATCTGTTTTTCCACATGCACACACATGCATGCACAACTGCACACAAATATGCCCTCAAGCAAACAAATGTACATACACATATGTACAACACATATATACGCAATAAATCAATAAATACAAATTTAAAATAATTTTAAGAACGTAAATGTTTTGTTTGACTTATGGAACATTGCTGTGCTTTGGCTTTGTTTTCTCTTTTTCTGATATGTGATGTCCTTTGTACCTTTTCTGTCATCTTAACCTAAGTCCTTTTTCTTTCATTCTTTGACCTGTAGGTTTACAGCTGTGTCTCAAGGGCAATGTACTTAGAGTTCCATCAGAGTCCTTAGTAATCTCCATCCACACATGAGCCATCTAGAATATAGACTTCTGCCCTCTCCAGCCTTCCTTGACCAGAGAAATTGAGGGAGCCCAATTGGATCTTGAGCAGGAGAACTGTCCTACTCTCTGAACTATCAAATTGACCCTCTGACTCATAAAAATCCATTAATTCCACAAGCCTCTGAGCTGGGTTCCAAACTTAGAAGGTGAATCCTAGAAAGAAGGAAGCTCAGTGATCAAGGAACACCTCATACCTGGCTCAGGTACCAAGTAGACTTTATAAGAATTTCAGATGTCCCAGAACATCCTCCCAGGCCTTTTGAGGATTGAGGACTCATAAATGAAACTAGTGAGGAAGGACCAGTAGACATTGTTGAGAACTGCCTCAACAGGTCTGGAATTAATTCCCACTGACTTGAAATTCTCCTCCCTCTTAGAGAGGCTAGGAAGTATGTATTGTTACAAAACAGGCAATAGAAGCAACTAACAATTTTCTCAACATTCTACAAGGCAGTTAAAAAAATCTATTTCTCAAGAACAGCCTTGTAATTGAATGTTGGAATATATAGGGCCACTTCTAGCTTGTGCCATTCTAGGAAGGATAATTAGATCTAATGCTTTTTGTGGGCACATCAGGACTCCAGGTTTAGTGTAAGGCATTAACCTTCTGTTTAAATGTTATTTCACTGCACTAGAGAGAAGCTCCTGGCATGAGGCTGTGGGTGGATTTTTGCCTGGTCTTTTTGCCCTGCTAATGGAAAATTTTGAGATGGTATGAAACCCAGTGGTCATTGTTGGTAAAACTCCATAGAATCAAGGCTCCATCAACAGCCAAACAAGCACAGGCTAAGCAGAGTGCTAGAAGACAGTACTGGGATACATCTACTAGTATAGAATAACATATTCCTGAGGAGTTCTACACCCTGCCCACTAGCTCCTCAGAAGAATTGCAATATGACCAGAAGTTACTACAAATGCTCTGTTATAGATGAAGAAGCTCAGGATCATAGGTGATGGACCCAACTGATTAGCATTAGAGACAAAATGAACCCTAAACTTTCTAGACTCAAGAATCAAATAGAATCCTTACATAGGGCTCCTTCTGATGAGTGAATGCGACTGCTATTAAAAGGGCAAATATTTAGTTAATGGGAATGACAAGCAGATGAAAAAAATATAGGCTATATTTGATCACAGTTTACAGCATCTAAATATAATAAGACAACGCAAAGTAAAGAGAAGAAGAAATGACAAAGCCCGTGTAGCCAAGTTTACGGCTCAGCAACCATACCCCTGAATCTCTCCATAGTTTACACCTCAGACAGCCCCAATCCATGAGAATGCAAGTGAAAAGAAAATGCAAATTCAGCTGCATGTTACATCCACAGTAAATGCAAAGACAAATTAAGAATTAAAGACAAATGCAAATTACTCTGCTCATAAAAGAAACCTATACAAAAGACAGGGAATGAAAAGCCTCTGACAGTTATGGATGAATCTCTGAAGAGGCACACAGCGACCGTATTTCCAAATTCAAGCCTTTTAAAACTGCTTAGAAGAATGAGAACAGCTGCTGCAAAGAAGGGAAGGAATCTGCTGTGAACAGTAAACCAAGCTACAGAGTAAAACTGAGAAACGTGTCCTTATTGTCAAGGTGAGGATGAAAAGCAACAAAGAAAGGAAGCCAGAAGAATTCTCTCACCAGAAACTCTACAGCATGTTTTCAAAGCCAAGCCCCTGGCAAGCCTTAGGCTGGGGGAGATGCAGGCAGGCGGGAGGATAACAAAAGAAGCGAGATGGAAAAAGAGGTGAATGTTGGAAAAGAGAAAAAAAAAAATCACAGGACGTAGGAGCTGGAAATGGTTGTAAAGGAGAGAAACCATTTCTGAGCCTAGATGATTGACAGGTAAGCCTGGTGATAATGGAGACCCTGATTGGCCAGGAGTGGCAGGCACTGTTGGAAACTATCTGAAGGCATTTAAATGTATTTTTACAAAATTTGTCGGACATCAACATAGAGCGTTTCCCCTCATTTCTGTCATTTTGTAGTTAAGTCTCTCCCTGCATTTTCAAATCTGTGGCACACAATAGGTGTATTTTAAATTTAGTGGGATGAGTCAGAGAACAACTTAACCCAACATGCTACAGATGAGAAAGCAGACTCCAAAGGATTAAGAGGCATTCTTGAATTCAGCCACTCAGATAAAAGAAGTTATCACTATCATTTATGTAACAATGTCTCCATGAGAAAGAAAAGCAAAAATAATGCCCCTAGCAAAGAGTGGAGGAGACTCTCAAATATCTCTAGGAACCTGTGCCTCGATGCCACAAGCTAGATCTCCATGCAAGAGAAGCATTCGGGCTTTGGTACTTTGGTCAAAAGCTCAAGTCATTAGAGGGACCAAGCAGGCAGTAGAGATGAGCAAGGGATGCTTCAGCCAACCAATGGTAAACTGGAGAGATAGTGTATACTCCAAGTAAGAGGCAACCCTACCCAGCTACCCAAAACCAAGGAGGCATGTAGACGAATTGTTTCTAGAACCTACAAATTTTCCAAACCACCGTAGCACTCTTTACTTTTGTTTTCTTGTGTTCTGAGACACTCTGTAACCCAGAGTGACTTCAATGGCTTCTGGCCTCAGTCTCTCAAGTGCTTGGAATTGCATGTATGAATCACTATGCCTGGCTAGAAATATTTATTTTTATTTGAAACATCTTCATGTTTAAATGTAGTCATCAATTCTCTTTTAAGCACAGTGGGGGCCAAAGAAAACATGACTGGGTTAAAAGTGACCAGACCACTGCTAGTGGACCACCTCTGATTTCAACTATGGAGGCTGCTTCAAGACAAGGTGAAGTATATTCATTTTAGGACACTCTAATGCTTGAGCCACTTAGAAACTTTTGACCTAAAATATCTATTTTTTTAAATCAATGACATATATGGAACCTATATTATAGCTAAAACAAGCACTGTCAGCAAAGCCACAGCATTTATGCATGCCTGTCACTTTCTGGAGGCTCTAGTCCTCTTCCTTCCTGGGTGGCATTTCCTTCTGTTTGCTTTGCTTATCTACTTACAGTTAGGAGGGTTGTCAAAATGAGACTCTGCTTACTCTTTCTTCACATGATGAAATACATACTGGCCTTCTCATGATAACTCCTTCAGTCAAGTTCAGATCCCAAGTGGCTACACAGGCTAAACACTAGAATCGTAATTTGAGTTCAGTCCTTGAAACAGTACAATTTTATATAATATGATCTGGTTAGGAAACAAACTTGTTGCATTTATTATAATCCGGATCAAAAGAATTCCAAAGCTCCCATTCAACAGATAGAAATTTGTCTTTTAAATTTTGTATTCATTTGGTTTTGTGAGAGAAAAAATGTATGTCTGTTTAAGTGATTAGAAAGCCAGTTTTGTGAATTATCCAAGAAACAGAATTCAAGTTGTTTATGAGGCAATGAGCCCCTAAGGAATGATGTCAATACAATGAGCTTGGCCTTCAGAAAGAAAAGCTGTAATTTAATACCTGGAGGAATGTGGCTTAGTTGAAGGTACCTGCCCCTTTCTCCTCACAAAATCCCAGGCTATAGAAAATAAAAGTGGTAAATGTTATATAAATAACGCATGACATTTGCAAAGGTTAAGAAGAGTCTCTTCACTCCTTTTCTTCCTTTCCCAAGTATTATATTTGAGCAGTGAACCCCAAGGCCTCAGTATTTGGGTGCAAGAAACAGGTCAGCTTACTGCTGATGCCAAGGGAGATCTAGAATTTCCAGCCTGTTTGCACCTTGGAAGAAAGCAAGCCCTTGACTAGAAAGACAGTGCCCAAACATTGTCCAACCAAGGGGTGATGTGGCATTCTGCCAAAGGGATCCCAGGACTACTTAATTTGTACAAAGCAAACTGGGGTCTGCCTTCAGTTTCCATAATGAACAGGCACAATTTAGAAGCTGCTTTACAAAACAAACTCCATTCCATCCACTTTTACCTAGGATGATTTTTTTTCTTCTTTAATCCTCCTTTTCAGGTGCCTAAACAAAGAGGTAGAGTGTCGCTGCCACCAAAATCTGTGAAAAACATTTAGCGTGTAGGATTATCTGAGTGGTTAAGGTGTTAGGTTTTCCAATCCATACACACAAAATTAAACTCAGGGCTACAGGCCCATAAGAAGAGGCCATCTCAGTGCCATCTCCTGCCTCTATGCCAGAATTTAATCCTGAAATAAAAACTTTGAAACTTGCAGAAAAAGAAGGCTGTGAAAGTTTGAGGAGTCTTCCTATGTGACCATAGCAGTGACTGGTTCCTCAGACTCTCTAGTCTCTAGACTTTCCCTAGTGTCTAATTTACTCTCATTTGCAATATATGCATTTCTGTGTAAAGGGGCAAATCTCCTCACTGATCACTTGGCCACCAAACATGCTGAAATATATCCATACCCACACAGCATGGGCATGGAGTTCTGGTGGATTGTACAGCCCAACTGCCAATCTATAAGTTGCTCACACATCTTCAGTGTGAAGTGTTCGGGGGTAGTCCAGAGATTTAGTAGCCGTCACTCCCTATAGAAGTAAGGCCCTTGTAAATCAGATTCTCATATAGCTCCTTTGTCTCTTGAACACCCTCCCATAAGACATATGCCCAGCTCAGGGTTGATAGGCAACAGCTAGGGAATAACTACATACTGCTTGGTTAATGATTGTTTACAGATTGGCCTGACAAGAAGCCATCTTGGCTCCCTCTTAAGTCTTTGGTTCAACTTTATTTAACCATTTCCTTGTCCACTGCCTTCACCTACACTTGCCCTCCTAATTGACCACTGACAGAACTAGCCTCTAGAATGCAACAAGCTGAGCTGCTTGGCAATGAACTAAAACCACTGCAGTCCACTTTAATTCTTGAGCATGTAAATTGGTATGGTACTAAGGCTGCCCAATTACCTCCCAAGATTCTGTTGCAATTGCCCTAAACTGGGTCTTCTGCTAGGCTTCTTAACCAACCACTGTGAACCTATCAAAAGATGTATTGCAGCCAATCTGTGCACAGATGACAATGAGCAAGGCCACTCCAGGGCCCAAACTGCAGAACCATAAAAGCTGAGATGAACAGCCAGTGAGGGGAGCTGCATCTAAGTAGAGGAGGAAATATAATCACTAAGTATCATTGTTTCGGTCTTTCAGATTTTGTCATTTACACACAGGCTTCCTATGCTGAGGCTCACAATCCCAAGTGCAGAGAGGAATCCGGCATCTGAAATCCTATTGGAAAGGCAGAATCTACAGGAAAGGAAGCCTCTCCTAGCAAGATTTCCACAAGGTTTAAGAAATCTGGAACCAGAGCATGGCTTCTGCATCCTGGCTATACATTAGGATCCCCCAAGACTGAAGAAACTCCTGATAGCCAAGGATCTGTGGAGACTGTCATCAACCCTGAGGTGGGAACTACACAGTAGAGCTTTACAGAGGCTAAACAGATGGGGAGCCATCGGGCTGGGGGACCTACTTCCTTAGCTAGAGTTTAGGTTGCTTGTTAGATGTAAAAACCTTCCCTTAATTGTCTAAATCAACTGCTTTAGGTCACAAAGCTCATTAGAAACAGACAAAGATTCAGATTCACACAGGTTCTGCAGTTACAGCAGCATAGACTATAAGCAAGGTTCAAATTCTTATTCTTCCACTTTATAGAAGCATGGTTTTTAGCCTCTCTGAGCTACAGTTCCTCATGTGTAAATGGATGAGTATTAAAAGTCTCCTGGGGCTGTCAAAGGGATTAAAGGAGATAATGTTCCTAAAACCTCTATTTTCACCCACCCTCTACTTTTCCCTTGGACTTTATAAGCCACCATACCTGCCAATACACAGCGTTTGCAGAATCCAACTTGGAACTGGTCATTTATTCCTTTAAGCAATGTTTATGGAGCACCAGTAAGGAAACAGAAATTGAGGAATCAGAAACAGTGAAACAGCTCTTACCCTCAAGGACATGGAGCTTGTACCCTGGTTCTGGTCTCTTCTCTAAGAGACATAGGTATAAACAAGGTAGCATGTTGCTTTATAGAAGCAAAGCCAGGGATGCTTGAAGGAACAATGGTATGCAGGATAAAGTTTCCATTGAAGATCACACAGAAATCTATCCCAAAGAGGTGACATCTGAGCAGAAGAAAGGTTTCTAAGGGCACAAAGGAAAAGAACATTCCAGAAGGAAGGAACAGCATGTACAAGTGCAAGGATGTGTGAAATGCCATGGTGTGCTAAGAGAATGACAAACAATCCAGTGTTACTGTAGTGTGACACGGATGTGGTGAGTGGCGAGGGTGGGGGATGAGCTGGTAAGTAGGTGTAGGTGGAAGCCAGGCAGTGTTAACCTGATCCTGTGGGTGACAGGAGCTGGGAAAATCTCTGCAATCCAGTGTGTTCAGGTGGCATCTTGCAAGGGGAGAGGACCCTCAGGATTTCTCCTGCTGGATTCCAAGAAGGGGTAAGTCAGGAAAGAAGTGGAATGCAGGATCTTAACTTAATTGCTTGGCTGTTAGTAAGCAGTGACAATACAGGGGATATCCTAGGGCTGACAGAATTTCAGACAT
The DNA here is from genome assembly GCA_036346955.1 of Dipus sagitta. Classification (NCBI taxonomy): domain Eukaryota; kingdom Metazoa; phylum Chordata; class Mammalia; order Rodentia; family Dipodidae; genus Dipus; species Dipus sagitta. The sequence goes on along the minus strand of CM070774.1, from coordinate 92,166,881 downwards.
CACACTTCATAGTTGCACAAGCTAAGTGAGGAAAAAGAAAGAAAATCCAGAGACATGATGGTCATGTAAACACTATTTGCAAATGCTGTGCCCTGTACCTCTGAGGGTGTTTTCTTGAAAACAATTAATAAAACTTGGACATAAAGAACGGGTCTCTCTTTGGATGTGAGTTCTTCCCTACATCTGGCTATTGCTTTTCAGCCCTCCCTCCCTGAGCCCTAGCTCTGGCACTGGGACTCCATTCCTGGATGGATTTCACCTTAGCTTTTTATTCAGTAACTTTCTAACAACTATGAAAATAGTCATTTCCATGCTAATGATGGAAAGGTACATATACAGCATATCGTAATAAAAAAAGTAAAATCATGCAGTTTTTTCCTAAGCATCCACACATATGAAATTTGTTTACAGAGTAGAGTGACACTATGCATGTTTATTTATAACTTGATTTTTTCGCATATTTATTCATTAGGTGGGACTAGCTCTAGTGAGTCTCTTTTTAAGAATGAACAAGAAAAACGTAACGTCAAAGAAGCAGGAGCAGTCATGTGCTCAGAGAAACCTAGAAAGCAACTTTTCAGAAAGACACAAAGAAGCCTTCAGCAAAGAGGCAGAGACAAGAGAAAAGACAAGTCACTGGAGAAAGCCACTGCCATTGTTTATGATTTCCTAGTTAAAGTTATAGTATCTTAGGACTCCAGCCAACTCCTACCCACTGCGTTCCATGGTATTGTCTTGTATCTGCCTAATAAATTTCTCCAGTTCCTCTTAAGATGGTTTGAATGAGTCCTGTTCCATATACACAAGTAATTTCTAACCAAATCCTGAAATAGACTAAAGATTTGGACATAAGATGGCAGATGGATGGTAGCTTGCTTAAGTAAACAAATGATGTTTATCTTGAAGGTAAAACTTCCCCAAATAGCCAGTTCCGTTCTTGCTGAAGTTTCTGTGCCATGTTATTTCTCACCCTCAGATGTTAGATAAGAAATTTTATTTAACACACCATGACAACTTGTCAAAAAGAATGACTACTGTGCATTGTGTGGTCCAGCATCCTGATTTTTCCCCCTAGGGTTTGATAATCATCTTGTACATTCCTGTCATCACTGGGGACCAGGTAAAATGATAAATTAAATCAGCGTGCAACCTGGGATTGTGTAGTCATCTTTACCATCTTGGTTTCACATTAATAACAGGACAATCAAACCCTGCAGTTTCAAGCCCAGGAACTAGCAGCTTTTTGGCAATGAGACCACAGATGAGAGGTCAAAATCCTTTCTAAATATTCATTTATTAGTTCAGCAAAGGCACTGTGGATCTCAAAAGGTATTCTAGTGAACTTTCTCTCTAGTCACTCTGTGGCCCAACAAGTACATTGTATTTGCCATTTTTCTCTGCATTAAGTTTTAGTGCAGTCCAATCATTTGTTCAATTTTAGTAGTATGATCCCAGAGAGTCCAATCATCACTTTGCACCATAACATCTCTTCTGTAGAAACAGATATCCTTTATTCTGTTTATTTTTAGCACCACCATATAAACATATTTATTTTTCCATTGTCAGTCTACCCCATCAGGGAATGTCATTTGCTTGCAGACAAGAGCTCTATTTGTTCCACCACTTGTACAACACAGAACTTGACATATCATAGAGTTTTAATAAGTATTTGGTGCATGAATGAACCTCTAGACATAACATCCTAAAAGACTTGGGCAGAGGTCAAATTCCTGAGAGAATGGGATGCTACACTCCTTCCTTTCCTGAAACAATACTAACCCCTACTTACATTTGAGCAAGCAAATCCAAGGTGATTGGTCACCACTCTTTACAGACCAGTGTGTTGGAACACTGGGTTTCCTTTATTATTGCCTGAAACACTACATCCAGCTAGCTACTCCTTCTAAACTGAAAATGGAAGGAAACTGAATATTTCCTGCCTGCAATTCCATAATGTTCAGTGCCTGGATGCTTCCCAGCACCGTGCCTCTTATTACCTCAAAGAAACATTATTAAAACCTCAGCAAAAGAGTCATTGTAATTCATTTGAGTTTTCAAATAACATAGACCACATGACAAAATAAGCAAACCACCATGAACTACGCATGCGTTAAAATGGCAAAAACTCTGGGAAACCCTGCTTTAATGGATTGCAGACATGAGATCTACAATGCTGAGCTGCAGTTAGTCTGATATATGTCTACTATACATTTCCACAATGATGCACCTTTAAATTTTCTTTAATTTACATACTTCATCTACTCTCCTTCCAAATTACTAGGTCAAGAAATGTCTTTCATTTTCTTCTGTTAATATGCTGTTTCGGCTATTAAGCTTCACATGTTAAGTTTTAACTTATTGGCTTCAGTGACACGTAAGATCCCAAGGGGAGGGTGGAATAAAATATGTGTCTTTCCAGGCTTCATGCCCGGATTACAGTTTATAATATCTGAATGAATGCTTGCTCAGTATCTGTGAGTCTTGTATAAAACCTATTGATCTGTAATCTCACCAGCACATTTCCCCCTTCTGATAAAATTCCAGGAACATTCTAATTAAGGATAAACTCTGGCTACAAATTATAGAAAAAGTAGCACTTGGGAATTCAAATGAATTCATCATTTTGGCATTCACACCCTGAGCAACTGGAAGCAGGTCTGAAATTCTCTGCAATCAATCAGCTGGGTCTGCTATGTCCCAAAGGCAATAATAGTAAATAAGTAACAAACAACAAACAACTAGATAAATGCAAATTACACCCTTGTGCCATTACAGACAGAATTATTGATTTCCATAGCACACAATGTGTGCGTTACAAGAGAATCAAGAGGTAGTCAAAAAACAAATGCTATAGTATCCAAGCGACCTGAAGATCTAGTGACAAGTATTTAAATCCAGGCTCCTTCTCTGCTGGCTGTTTTCTAATTGTCTCTATGAGTATCAGTTTCCATATCTGTGTAATAAAAATAACATTGCTGTCCTCACAGATTAAAGTAGTGAGGTGTGGGCTCAAAAGATGATAGTTACCATCCCACTTCAGATTCCTAAAATCTACATTACAAATCAGAGGACAGTAAATATGTTTTATCATTCAAATGAATAAAATAAATGGAACCAGTGGGGGTGGCTGAAATTAGCTACAGAAGCCTGGTACAGTAAAATCCTATTGAAGGGAGGAGTACAAGTTGAGTAGAGTAGATGACCTGTGTATATATTCCAAAAAGGGTAGGAAACTTCTTCACCTCCAGGCCGAGGTTGTCTGAGATTTGGTTTTTTGAGGTAGGGTCTCACTCTAGCCCAGGCTGACCTGGAATTCACTACGGAGTCTCAGGGTGGCCTCGAACTCACGGCAATCCTCCTACCTCTGCCTCCCGAGTGCTGGGATTAAAGGCGTGCGCCACCACGCCCGGCTTGTCTGAGATTTTTAAGAAATGATTGACCCACAGTTCTTGAACACATAGCAATGAACTCTGAACAGAGCCCACTGGTAGTGGCTATCCCAGGTCACTGGTAACAAGGTGCAGGTGAGAGTCAGGCTTCCTGATGCTAGACAGTAAGAGATGAGAAAGTGACAACAGCAAGTGGAGAATACTCTTTCAAGTAGCTTAATTGTGAAAGGAAAGTAATTCTCACCTTCCTCGTTTTGAGGATGAGATATTTTAATAGAAATAGTGCCAATGGGAGTTCTGTGCTCTATGAAGGTCTCAATTATCAAGACAGTCCTCTCTTCTCTTCTTCCCCCACCCTCAGGCAGTTCTTTGGCTGTGGTTCTTTGGATACCACAAGTGCCAGCTTAAATCTTCCCTGACCATTTAGAAGCTTCTTGGCAGTTCTTGCCCAACTTTGCCCAGTACTTGCCTTTGCTGTGGATTTTCACATAGTCCAGTCAGGGAGTTAGTCACTTAGAAAAGGAAATGAAACTGACCTGGCTTATCTCCTGGTTGTGTGAGGTGGGTCAGAGTGCTAGACTCTCTTTGTCTCTCAGTGGCACAGAGTATAAAATGGAAATGACAGTAATGCCTTGGGGCATCATAAAGACTGAATGAGTACTTGAAAAGCGCTTAGACTGGTGCTTAGCACATTATAAATGCTCAATAAATGCTGGTCATTAGTGTTAGAAAACTTGTGCTAACCTGCATTCCTGTAGCTAAGAGAGTCCTACTCTGTCTTACCCTAAGTTCTCTCTTGCCTTAAGTTGTGTCTTGCCTTAGTCCACTATATTGCCCTGTGATAACTCTTCTCTTTGCCAACCCCCACTAACTTCTTTCTTACTCAGCCCTTCATTCTTAGTCTTGACAGAGCCTGTCTGTATTTAAGGGTCAGTGCCTAGCAAAATTCTATAGTAATAACAACTACCTATTATTACTTCTTGCCACATACCAGGCTCTGTGCCAAGAGTTTTACCTTCAGATAATCCTCATAAACCCATAAGATAGTCATCACAAATAAGTAACCAAAACAGTCAACAAAACAGTAAGGATTTGAATCCATGTTTCTCTAGCTGCTCACCATATTCCTTGGGTCACACTTCTTACAGATATTGTTCACATATCTTGCTCCTACAAGAGCCTAGATTCCCTCATCACTTCTTTAAATTAGATGTTTAGATGTCTGTGTGGTAGGTTTCAAAAACAGCAGCAGATTTTTCCCACATGCTCTTAAAATTCAACAAGAAGTAAAATTTATTTCTTCACATCCTTGAATCTAGGCTAGGATTGCAAAATATTCTGGCTGATAGATAGAAGCACTGCAATGTTGTACCAGAAATCTTGCATGTTTTCCCTCACTCTCTCAGGACCCTGAATCGTCACCACATGAACAAATCCTTGGCAATAAGCAGGAAAACCAAAGTGGCCCAGTCACAAGTGAGCCAGCCCCAGCTGAGGTGGTACCTGATTACAGATGTGCAAAGGAGCTCAGCAAAGAGCAATCAAGCCTGGCCTATCCTCAGGGTAGTGCATAAGCCCATCAAAATCATCAGTCTGGGCTGGAGAGATGGCTTAGCAGTTAAGGCACTTGCCTGCAAAGCCAAAGGATCCTGGTTCTATTCTCCAGTACCAACGTAAGCCAGATGCACAAGGGGGCGCATGCGTCTGGAGTTTGTCTGTAGACGCTGGATGCCCTGATGTGCCCATTCTCTCTCTCTCCCCTCCTCTTTCTCTCAAATAAATAAATAAAATATATTTTAAAAAATCATCAATCTGCACATGTGTCACTTAAATAGGTATGGTTTTAAGTAACTTAGGTCAGGTTGCTAAAAGTTTTTTGTTTGTTTTTGTTTTTCGAGGTAGGGTCCCACTGTAGTCTAGGCTGACCTGGAATTCACTATGGAGTCTCAGGGTGGCCTTGAACACAATCCTCCTACCTCTGCCTCCTGAGTGCTGGGGTTAAAGGCGTGTGCTACCACGCCCGGCCTAAGTTGCTAAATTTTTTTTAAAATACATATGTTGGGTAAATGAAACAATGAACATTTGTTTCTTACATTTCTGGAAAGTCCAAAATCAAGGTACAGTGTCTGGCGAGGGCCACTTTCCTGTTTGCTGATAGCTGCCTTTGCTGTGTGTCCTTATACAGTAGTTTTTCTTTCTCACATGGGCACTAACCAAGTTCCTTTCCAAATACATGGGGACTAGGCCATCTATGACCTGAATCTTGCCTTCAGCATATGAAATTGGAGAATTACAAACAGTCCATAATAGCTACTAAAATTTGAGAGTGGTTTGTTGTACAGCAAAAGCTTGTAGCTAATTCATTTCTTCATCTTCTTTTGGCATTTCTGTTTATCATTCAATCCAAGTAGCTAAACTTCTGGATCTCCTCCTTTACACAGCTTTTGATTAGCCCTTGGGCAAGGGGTAAGCAATGGTAAGCAAGATCCCTTTAACAGTTTAATAATAAACTTCCTTATATAAGTCCAAACCTATTCTTTTAACACCAAGTTTCCTGGAATGATAAATTTATTATACTAAAGTACCCAGGTAATTTCATACACAAAGTAAAAGAACTAAATTCAACATCTAATAATAAAGATCAAACTAAGACTTAAATGTCCATAGACTCATCGCCAGTTTATAAGTAAACGGAGCATATTAGTCAATCTAAGACTAGTATTTGGGCCCCATCAAGTCATCAAGGATTTACCTTCTCATATATTTCTATTCTATCACACATGGCTTTCATAGTCCAGAATTGTAGCTGTTTTCCAGCCATTATATCTATAATCCAACAACAAGAATAAGGACATGAGTTTCTCCCCACTCCTACCCTTCCCCTACCCATTACTAATTTGGCTCCATACAACACTACCTTTCTCACATGTTACTAGAAAAGACAGATACAGGGAGACAAATTTCTGCAACAACACTATCACTAAGCTCTATTACTAAGGAAGAATGGTGGATGGATTTTGGGAGATAATTAGCAATTACTACAATAGAAAAATATTTTATTACAATCATAACTGTGTATTAGTGATTGGCAATACAGACAACCTTGCCATAGTACAACTAAATGGGATGGTATTTAATATGTAGGCACTCCAAAAGTCTGACAATATTTCAAGAGGCATTAGAAATAACACTAACTGAAATATTCATTTCATGGATGGGCTGATAAGGTACTTTGGCTAGCAGTATTGATTTGGGGTATTGGTTCCGGTAACTGAAATGCGTACCCAACAATGAATGAGAAACAAAACTTTATTTCCAACCTCCAAACCTTGTATATCCAACTCTCCACTCAGCTTCCCAGATTTCTTAAAGGTAGTATAAATCAACTGTTTTCAAAACTAAAGTCATTTTGCCCAGAAACCCCCATCTTGCTCTGGTAAGTCTCATTTAAATGAACAATGCCACTTGTCCAGATGCTCCAGCCAGGGTCCTGGATGTCACCTGCAATAGTTTTGGTCTGGAACATCCTTAAAAGCCCCAACTGCTACAGCTAAGTGCTAAATCCTCAGCTCTTGTCAACATTAGAAAGTGACAGAACATTTAAGAGATAGGGCCTAGTAGGAGGAAGTCAGGTTACTAGGACATGCCCTTGAAGGAGACATTAGGACCTCAGGGCCGAACTTCAACTTTTTACTTTTTTTTTTTTTTGGAAGTAGGGTTTCACTTTAGCCTGAGGTGACCTGAAATGCACTCTGTAGCTCTAATCTAACCTCAAATTCACAGCAATTCTCCTACCTCTGCCTCCCCAGTGCTCGGATTAAAGGCATGTGTGACCACATCCAGCTAACTTTTTGCTTTCTGGATACAATGAGATGAGCAGACTTCTGTCATGTTCTTCCACCACAATGTTCTATCTCACCACAGACCAGAGCACCAGGCCAAGCAACCATAGACTGAAATTATAAAACAAAGCAAAAATTTCCTCTTTTTAATTTTATTATCCCAGGTATTTTGTGACAGTGACAGAAAGCTAACTAATTAATATGCAATCTTTATCTTCTCTTTTAGTTAAGCATTCATAGTCACTCAGTCACCATACCATTCCAAGACTCTCATCCTGATACATGTGGATCTACCTATTTCATCTCCAAATCTAGCATCCTAATCCAGGCTAGCTTCACCACTGGCCTGAACAGCTGAGGTGTCTTCCCAATTGGTAGTCCTACATCCATTCTTACTACATCTCCAACTTATTATCTATATGGCAGTAAATGTTTACTTGGACACATAGATGCCATCATGATATCAATGCATAAAACTCATCTATATTTTCTATTACTATTACTATTACTATTACTATTAGCAAAATCAGTATTTTCTATTACTATTACTATTAGCAAAAACAATCAAATTCTTTGCACAGTCTACATGGCTATATGCTTCTGTGCTCACTCTGTTCCTTATTTCCAAACTTTCCTGGTTCCAATCACAAAATGTTCTTCAATTCCTCAAATATGCCAAGTATGTTTTTGCCTAGGATCCTTTGCACACACTGTTCTCTGCATAGAATTTTCTACTTCCATACTTCACCTGGTTAATACCTCCTATGCTCCAGAACTTTGTTTTAACATCTCTTCTTTATAAAGGTGATCTAATGAGGCCAGTCTGGAACCCCATCAGAGAGCCTGGTAGTACAGTACCATTTTCCTATTGGTTCTCCTGCTAGAAATGATGTTCGCTGAACACAGCATCATTGTCTGTTTTGGTTAGACACATAGGCTCAGTTCCAAGCTTGAAGTCTACCTTTATGTTCCCAGTAAATGTTTGAAAGGAATGATGAATGAATAAAGTTGTGAGTGAATAAAGGAATACCATGGAAGCAGACAGTCTCACTGTTCCCAGGAGGTAAGCAGTAGACTTGACATAGTCATTAGAGAATACCCAATCGTTATACCAGGTAGTCTGCAGAGGAAGCCCAGGAATAAAGTGACTGGCATACATCACTGTAAGGCCAGATCACAAATGGTAACTGACCCACAAGCAAATTAAACAGGACGTTTCATTCTTATCCCCTCTAGAACTAGCTAGGATTCAGATCCTTAGGCAGAACTAGTGGGTAACCATGATGATATAACCATGAGAGTTTATGCTATAGCAACTTAACTTCATTAAAATATAAGCTCAGTAGGTATAAGGGTTTGATCAATGAATATTTCAGATATTTTTAATGTTATCTAGTGGAGAGCTGGTGCTCAGTAAACATTTACTGAATGAACCTCAATATGCATGGCGCCACATAACAAGAGAGTGTGTATTAGGAATCATGAATTCAAAACAAACTCAAGAGGCATGTGAGGTATTATTTTAAAAAATTTATAAGGGAACACCGCTATCTTCAGGGTTTTGTTTGTTTGTACCCAGGGATAGACACTTCAATGATACTTTTGACAATGATACCTTTCCCTTTTCCCCAGAGCTTTGCCAGCTTGCTCAGCTTTAAATGTAGATTTTCACCACCAGTTAGTTCCTTTCCTCTGGTAAAGCACATTTTTATGCTGATTCAGGCATGCCACAAACCAATGAGTTAAAGTGTTTTGAGTAATTTTTTGGTACATTAAAAAAAAGAGCACCAGACATAGTAAAATAGTAAAGCACTTGCTCATGTTACTACAACTTACAAGATGGCATTGGATAGGGGATTTGAAAAAAAGCCAAAGTTATTTCTCTCTTCTCTGAAAACTTCACACTCAACTCTGAAAACTTCTATGAAGCAGCTATATGCACAGTCAGTTTTGCCCACATACCAAGAAATATTTCAGCTAACACCAATGAATATCCAATAATTCAACTCAAGTCTGACACCATCTGCCTGGAGATAGCATCAGATTCCACAGGTTGAACACTTACTCCCACGAGAGTACCCTTTTCTACTTTAGATGTAACCAGTAGTAATAGGTTGTCACCAATTCTTCTGACTCAGTAGTAGAAATCAGTACTGCTGCTTCCTACCCCTTTGGTTAGAGTCATTTGTTAGTATTGCTCATAGACTTCAGGGAAACACTCGTTTGCTGGTTTACTACACTGGATATAGGTGAATCATCAGATAAAGAAAGGGCGAACTATGGGAGGGGAAGAGGTGAAGACACTCCTGTCACACATGATTTCCATAAGTTTTAGGAAGTCTGTGACTGGAGCTGAGCATAAAGAACAAACATTGTCCATGTGACACTTCAGGATGCTTAACAAGGGCTTTTGCTTCCACTGTACTCATTTCTAGGGGATGGCCACAGACAAAGGAAGAATGCATTCAAAATAGATTAAAAGGACGGGGAAAACTTATAAAAAGGAAAGATCATCATTTAAACCTCCATATGACATATATTTTGCCTTTTCTTGGCTTCATTGTGGTTTACAAAATACTACTCTCCTGAAGATCACTGCTTGAAAAGGACAAGGTGTTGAAATACCCTACATTGGTCACTTGGGGGAAAATACTTGCTTTCCTGCTGCATGCTTCAGTGTAAGTCAAAAATCCCAGAACTTAGCTTCCAGCTACTCCAGAAAGCTAGCACAGAAACAATGGCCTTCTAACTGAATTAGCCTAATCCCCCCAAATCTCTGACTTGCATTGGTCGTATTATGGTGTTTGTTCAGGTGGCATCAGTGAACATCCCTAGCTTTCTAAATAGAGCTATGGTTCAGGGTGCCCAGTGCTTCTGTTCAGCCTCAGTCGAGTAGAGCCACGAGAACCAAGCTACAGCAATCAGACTAACAGCAGAGGCTATGGCAGGTCACTCTTTTGAGCTGGGGAGCTTGTTAAAGTGCAGAATCTCAGTTAGTTGTTGCTGGTGGGACCTGAGATTCTTCAGTAAAGCAAGCTCCCAGTGGATGGCAAGGCTGTAGATGGAGTGCATCTTATTTGGGCTGAAAGGAACCTAGAGTGGATCAACACAGCCTCTCACTTACTCACATGTCTGCATTGAATCTGTACTTAAGAATCTATCACAATGGTCATTGCACATTTCGATAATATCTGTTTCTCATTCAAAAAATGGTCAGCTGTCGGGACTGGAGAGATTACTCAGAAGTTAATGGTCCTTATTTGCAAAGCCTGATGACCTGGGCTTGATTCTCCAGTAGCTACATAAAGCCAGTTGCACAAAGAGGCACATGTATCTGGAGTGCATTTGCAGTGACAAGAAGCTTTGATATTCCCATTCCCTTCCTCCCTCCCCCCTCACTTCCTCCTTTCCTCTCTCTCTCTCTCTCTCTTTCTCTCTTTCTTTCACTCTCTCCTACCTCCTTCCCTCCTTCCTTCTTTCCCTTTCCCTGCAGACAAATAAATGAAGATAAACAAAATTGTCAAATATTAAGACTGTATCACTCAAAGTCTCATCAGGTAAACAGACTACATCAGGTAACTTATCAGAAAGAAGTTAATTTAGGAAACAAATAAGAAAAATGATGGAGAATTTGAGAGTGAAATAATTTAGTACTCACTTTGATAACACCTATAGTAAAATTGGAGCATGAAATAAGTCAGAATCAGACAAAAACAAAATGTGATATCATTCTTAGGGCTAGAAAGACAAAGATATAAAAAGACTGTTATATGATCCCAAGATCTTAGTCACCTGGTGGAAGCTACATTCATGGCAGAATCTACCTGGCAGGAGGTAGGACAGACATGAGATAAAAGGTAGAGGACAAAATGAACAATGATACTGTTTCTCCTCTTCCTTTCCTTTTAGTGTCTGCTATTAAGTATTTCTAGTGTCTCTGATTGGACAAATCTAGGAAGAAGCAACTTGGCAAGGGGACCTGGAAGCAGTTTGCTAACTAGATCAAGAAATGATTCTGATTGCATATGACTCAACAGTAGAGGCATATCCTCTTACATTAAGAGTACAATGCCCACCATCAGTAAGCAAACATTTCTTGAAAACAAAAAGTAAAATCCACATAGCTTTGTTATAAATACACAAGCTCTAGGTACATACTATGCACCTACTAAAGCTATGATCATAGATACCTGTGGACACTGACTGGCCTATTGAAATGCCCAGGCTTTGTCATATCCATAGATACCACCATGCCCAGATTCCAGCCAACTGGAATGAATAGTTTTCCAAGTCGTGAAAATAGCAAGTGACTTCTATAGCTGAACAAATGCCTTTCTATAGTCCAGCCTTGAAAGAGCAGGGTTGGGGGAGCACAAAAGTGTCTGGGGACAATTTGATTTTGCAACATCATCATTAGCCAGCTCAGGTCTGATAGTGGAAGAAGAAATGTATTGTGAAGCTGGACTTCACTGCCCCAGAAATTCATCTTTTGTCTCTTCAGCATTCAGACAGCTGTTGTTCTCTGTAGCAGAAGCTAGACTGTTTCTACCCATTACCTAGCTCTTAAGAATCAACACAGACTAAAACTATCACACATAAGAATAGCCACCTTTTTCTGAGAACTCCTTATATGTTTGGCACTTTGTAAAGAACATGTTATGCTAAATTTCATCTAGTCCTCACCACACCTTGTTGATACTACCATCATTTCCATCTTAGGAGAGGGGAATCTGAGCTCAGAGACCAAGTCTTTCTGCTCAAGATCACACAGCTTAAAAGTGACAGAGCTGGATCTGAACCCGGGCCATGTGATGTCAAAATGTCTTTACAGCTTTGTTTCATTGAGGGAGAGTCCCGTCACAAGGGCAGGGGTGTCTCCTCCTGCAGGCTTTCACATGTAACTATTCTTCAGAGCACTGCACTGCACCAACTATATGGAGCAAACTGGTTTTCCCCTCTGTTTGGGTATGCATTTCTCAATATCTGTATATAAGTCTCTCTTGCTGTCTTTAGAAAGGACTTCACATGTTCAGTAACTCGACGTCAACAAATTTGTCAAGAAATCTCAAGCTGAAACCAAGAGTATTACTGGATTTCTACTGGCATTCTGTAGTATGTATAGCTTCACAAAGCACAGTGAAGCAGGATCCTTCAAGCAGCCTTTCCTTGCCTCTTCCTTGATGGAAAATAGCTATGACACAGTGTCATCAACTCTGACCTACCTGACCAAAGTCTGTGAGGGTAGTGATTTTCACTGCCAGTCTACTTAGCATCTGCAGGAGCCAGGCTTAACTGGGAAGGACAGGCATTCTAGAGACACTGTCAAATGTGATTTAGACTCCCGAGGTTGTATTGGGCATTTCTCATATCAGCTTCTCTTTAAAGAGTGCATGTGCCACAAGCTAAAATATCCTGAAGCCCATACTAGCCCTGGCAGGGGTCCTTCCCCTTGGTGCAGAAAAACCACAGAAAAATCCACTCAGCCCCCTCACCTTTCCCCTTACCGGGGCTGCCTGTAGGACCTCTCAAAAGAGTGAAGGAGAGCTGGAGAGATTGCTTAGCGGTTAAGGCTTTTGCCTGTCAAGCCAAAGGACCAGGTTTGATTCCCCAAAACCCACATAAGCCAGATGCACAAGGTGGCACATGTGTCTGGAATTCATTTACAGTGGCTGAATGCCCTGGCACGCCCTTTCTGCCTATCTGCCTCTTTCTCTCTCAAATAAGTAAAATAAATAAATAAGAATTTTTAAAAAGTGAAGCAGCAGAGAATATGTGATCCCTTCATCTTTGCTAGAAAGCTTTAGAAAGAGCAACATTAGCTCAAGAAAATTCCCATTTTTCATGACAACTGTAGTATTAAAATCTACACCTGGGCTGGAGGGATGGCATAGTGGTTAAGGCATTTGCCTGCAAAGCCAAAGGACCCAGGTTTGATTCCCCAGGACCCACATTAGCCAGATGCACAAGGTGGTGCATGCATCTGGAGTTCCTTTGCAGTGGCTGGAGGCCCTGGTGCACCCATTCTCGCTCGCTTGCTCTCTCTCTATCTATCTGTCTGTTATCTATCTGTTTGTCAGTCTGTCTGTCTGTCATCTGTCTGTCTGCCTGCCTATCTATCAATCAATCTATCACTGTCAAATAAATAAAAATAATTTCTTTAAAAAATCTACGCTTGATCTTAGCCAAAAGGCCAAGAAGTGACTGGTGTGGTATTAAATTTTTTTTCCAAACCAAACATGTAGTTGTCAATTACTAATTATATGTTGGTCGCTGGTAGAAATAGAGAAAAGATGTGGTTGGACCTTCAAGAGACTACACTTCATTAGGATACAGTGTCAGTTACATATTCCCACCATAATGCTGCAAGCACGTCGCGCTTGCAGTCTGGGATTGCTCAGTGGAGCAAATCTTGGCTGGTTCCCTCCACATGTCTTTCATTCTCTTTCTGGGACCAGAATACTAGCCTGCACATGTCCCTTTTATGACAGGAGCAGAATGCAAAAACATAGGCAAATTGGACAAGTGCTTTTGAAACAAGACCTGCTACCATTTTTTTTTATTTTTTGTGCTTTTGGTTTCAGTTTTGGAATTTGGGGGTATAAGGGATTGAACCTAGCATATAAGGCTTTTCAAGCACAAGCTTAACCACTGACCTATGCCTCCAATAGTGATCTTAATCGAGGTAGGTCTTATATCCAGATCCAGAGGCAAGAACTGAGACTATTTAATGAGAGAAACTTAAATATAACATGGCAAAGGATAAGGACATTCTGGAATATGAAATGGGTCTATGAATAGAATCTGCCTGCAGCATGTGGTTGAGAGTGAAAATAAAGAACATATAACCAAGCTCCTTAGGCATGGCCTTCATGATGTGCCCAGTGCTGACCTACATCTTGATTTTCCTGTCTCCTTCCCCACCCACATCACCCTCTTCATCTATGTAATGTGTTTTCTCATTTCCCGATCAGCCCACTGCTCTCTACCTCACATTTTCCCAGTAAACTACTCATTCTTCAGGCCCCAACTTGTCCTTCAACACCTCTGAAGCACCTTTCTAAACTATATGATTTAAGTGCCCGTCTTCATGTCCTGCTTCAGCCCGTTCTCCCAACTGGTGGCACTTATGACCCCATATTGTCATTAACTCTTTGACTGCCCCTTGCTTCCTCTAGACTGCATGTTCCAACAACAAAAGCACTGTGGACCCAGAGCTAGGCATAGCCTCTTGCTCAGACAACTAGTATACACAAGTATTCCATGAGTGAAACTGCTCAGTGTCTTGGCACAGACAGGGTAGGAGGAAAGGAACAGGGAAAAGACAGCAAACAATGCCTTTAAGAAGGGAAGGTGGGAGTTTCTTGCTAAGACACTTAGGTAGGAATGGTGCAAACTGTAAACCTTGAAAATTAAGACAAACCTACAGCTCATGTGGATGGGGATATAGCACCACTGAAGGCTCCTGAAAAACAGCATGTAGGAAGAATAGTTTCTAAAAGATCCTTGAGGGCAGCACTAGCCAATAGAAACCTAGTGTGACAACAGGGCTATTGTACTCATGAGCACACAGTATCTGTGGTAACCTGCACAAGACCTATACAAATAGGGCCAGTCAACATTCCTCCGTGATGGAGGAGGACATGGATGGATGGAGGAGAGGCCCCACTCCTCCCTGAGGAACTAATGGTAGCTAATGGGTTCTGGGGAAGGGCAGGTAACTCAATTTATTCAAAATATTGTAAGTTTACCATGTAATCAATATAAAAAGTACTGATAGTTTATATTCTTTTCTCAGACTATGTATTTGAAATCCAATATGTGCTTTACATGAAAGCACCTCAATTTGAACCACCCACATTCCCAGCTACAGTGAGCTAGTGACTGATACCGTGAATGGATCAGCTCTGGGAACAAAGACATCGTCTGGGACAACTCTAGGGTGATGATAGAGATGGAAATGATGGCAGAATTGAGAATGGTAAAAAGTCAAGTGCATGACATTCTACTGGCAGAAGTAGTGTGTCGCTTATCCGAGAGAGCCATAAGCCTTGGAAGTGTATATTTACACATTTGGCCTTCAGTCTGCATTGGAAAGGAGAATCAATTCACATCCAAGCTGTGATTTTGTTCATATTTCTGTTCTCAAAGATAACTATTTGTTAGTGAAATATACCACCTTTATCCAAGCCATGAAAATAGTGAAAATACTTTCTGAGACGGATTCCTAGTGTGGAATGCAAGATTTGCAAAATTTAAGTATACACTTGGTAGAACTCAAACCCATCTTTAACCACTATGGGTCTCTCAGTCAATTGAATCTAGCAACTACTGAATGAGTTCCCAGCAATTGGAAGCTCGAGTTACTGAGTCACAATCCTTGGAAAAGAGCAACCCAAAGTTTAATTTATTAATTTGCTATTTATGCTCCTGTTGCATAACTAGCTAACTATTGCAGACTCTATATGTATGCAGATATATTTTATTAGATTTTCTGTTAAGCCATACGTTGAAGTTCTCAGTTCTAAGTGTCTTTCTAGCTCTAATTTCTTCATGTTATAAGTGAAAAATTGAAAAATGGGTTTTTTTAATGTAATTAATGAAAGATTTGAAGGATCCTTCCTCCTTTCTCTTCCCAGCAAGTATTTTTTCTGGGGTCTGCTTATTTTACATAAAGCATTGAATTCTATGAACTTTGCTTAATCCCATTGACATGAAAAGACAAAACAAATGGTTACACACATTGGATTTATTTTTAGATATTTATATGGCTGTATGCAATAAATGAATAAAAC
This sequence comes from Dipus sagitta, assembly GCA_036346955.1. NCBI lineage: Eukaryota > Metazoa > Chordata > Mammalia > Rodentia > Dipodidae > Dipus > Dipus sagitta. The sequence continues at coordinate 92,150,858 of CM070774.1, read as the reverse complement.
ATGTTAATTTGTTTTCAAATTTCCTGTTTATGGGAATATTTTAAGTGCATATGTTCCTTCTAAAATGGATTTCAAGCAAAGACCTCAAGGTCCTTACCACAAATTTGATTTGTTCCCAAACTGTATCTTCATATTAGCAGATAACGCTCTTCCTCTTATGCGCATCTTTAACATATCTTGTTAAATGATCTGGATTGACTGTCTAGACTGTTTCAAGTTCCCTGGATAATTTCATAACTCCTTCTTTACTCTGACAATGTGCATGTGACCTTGAGTTAAATTAGAGAGCTTTCTTTTCTTTTAACTGCTCTATATGCACTACATATAGCACTAAATAATGGACACTTCTTTTTTTTGGCTTTAAATGTATAGGGAAAAAATTTCCTGTTGAGAAATACTAAATACCACTTATCTGAGATTATCAGGTTACATGGCTGCACATTTCCAGCTTTATCTTTCTGAAAATGAATCCATTGTTATTGAAATTTAAAGAAATTAATGCATTTTTAATCAAATCAATACACATTTGCTCTAACAAGCACACAATCCATTTTGAATTGTGCACTATGGCTTTTAAAACTAATAAAATCACTGTAGGTCAAGAAACAAATATTGGACCTTAACTAAAGGTGTGTGTGCATGTGTGTGTGTGTGTGTGTGTGTGTGTGTGTGTGTGTGTGATGTTTCTTTCTTACTGATGTGATTTCATCAGGAGCATCTGATAACTCATGAATGCAATCACTTTAGGAGATATCATTTGGCTTTTTCACATGACTGTGTGAGCAGTAGAGAATTCCTACATTAGTTTAAAGGTTACTCTAACCACCAGGATCAATTCTTCTCATGAGAAGTGACAACCTTGGCCTTTGTATCCAACAAGCAGTCTTCAAACTTCACTTTGAAGAGTGTTTGCTGTTACTGTTTTCCTTATAGTATGTTAAACTCTAAAAGGTAGGGATGTGTCTTGGGAGCACCTCATAACTTTCACTAGTTATATACAGAGTTACAGAATGTCAAAGGGTCTTAGATGTACTCTAATCCAAGTCTTCCAATTGCAAATTCAATGTGCAACTTTAGTCACGTGTCTAACTATTAGCCCCTCTTGAGGTAAACTTCCATAAATTTGTTAGTCTCTTAGAATTGTACAGTACTTCCTTGAAGTCACTTAGCCACTATTTGTTAAGCTGCCCATAAGTGCAGTGAATTAGCCCTTGAAGCTTTGAGACATTGACCATGGATCTAGACCTCAGAGATTTGGTAAGTAAGTCTGTGTTCACCCTTCCAAGACCCTTCGTGACTTTGTAGACTTCAATCACGCCTCCGCCAGCCTTCATCTTTCATATTATTCCATCCAAACTAAAGACATCTGAGGACTTGAAACATTTGGAAGCATTCCCTTTCATTTCCAGCCAAGACAAAAATAGAGGGCTTCATTGTGCTCTCAAGGAAAAAAAATCTATATATTTGGTACTTGGGGCTGTCTTGAAAAATGGAATCATACAAAATATATCTCTGAGGAGGGCATACCAACTAGAGCTAGTTGTATCTACAAGATACCCATGGACAAAGACTTATATGCAGTCTCATGGTAGAAAGACTGCTCTTGCTGGCAGCAGCCTTTCAGAAGTGGGATGCTGACTCATTTCCTTCTTGGTATGTGTTGAAGGAAATGCTGCCAGAAGAGGAAAGGTACAGTGTCCCAAAATATTTCTTCCACAAAACATCTCTTCTTTAGCTCTTGAAAAGGTACAGCTGACTTCTCTGTTTGAACAGACACCATGGACTATTTTTCCAAGTCAGAATATTTGTCTTAAGATGGATTATAAATTAAAACTGCATGAGTTGATTACCACCTACATAGATCTCATTTAAGTTAGTATGTACATATGTATGTATATATGTATTGCGTTACATTAATCACATTGCTTTCATTACTGGGACCCAAATGAGATGAACACTAAAAGAACCATGAGTTTTAACTTGAAGAGTACAAAGTAACAGTACTGGGCACTACAAGAAGGTCCAGTTGGAACTGCTGCACCAAAAAAAAAAAAAAAAAAATGGGTCACTAGCATGGAATCTAAGGTCCATGTTCCTTAAGTAGAGGGACAGAAAGAACAAGGCATGTGGAGAAGTGACAGAGGAATGCAGAAAAAGGAGGAGACAATGCACCCAGGCAATTGCAGGTATTTTCAAAACAACAATGAAGGTTTATATCCATTATCTCATTTAATTTTCAGAAATGCCTTGCACATTTCATATTATTATGCTGACTTGCAGGTATGAAAACTAAGGATCAGATAGTCTAATGACGTTTTCAAGGTCCACATAGCTAACCTACTAAATATTATATGTTAAATCCTGTATGTATTTTGTATCATGTAATGCTCACAGTAATTCTATAAATAAGTAAATAATCTGTCAAGAAACAGAGGCTTGAAGAACTGAAGTCATCTTCAGGCATCGAGAGCTAGTAAGGGATAGTGCTGAGACTCAGTCTCCATAGCCATGGCCCTAACCTTGAAGCAAGAGTTTCCCTCTAGCTCAGTCTGTCTACTACCCAGGGCCCAGGGCCTAGTTCATTGCTTAAGGTCTTAAAACAGCAGTCTTCTCTCTTTTCCTTTAAGATAGCTCTGTGTATAACCCTCATCTCCTTTTCTTTGCTTGATTAAACTTGTCTAGAAAGTTTTCTCTCTTTCCTTGGTTAGACATATATGATAGTTTGAATGGATGTCCCCCAATATATTCAGGCATTCTTAAAGCTTGTAATTTAGATCTCGAGTCACCTGGCTGGAGGATGTGTCACGGGGGGCGGATCTGAATGCCAGCCTAAGACATGCGAAGTGCTGAACTTGGTCTGGTGTTCCTGAGGCTGTGCTTGCCTGTGCTGCTTTGATTGCTTCCTCTCTCTCTCTCTCTCTCTCTCTCTCTCTCTCTCTCTCTCAATGGACCTCATAAAGTGAGCCAACTTCTCTGCCATTAAGGAACTTCTGGATCTGTAAACTTCAAATAAACCCCTCTGTCTTATAAACTATGACTGGTCTGGAGGTTCATCCCAACGACCTGAGGCTGACTACTATAGCATGTTCACTCACAAAACCCTTTGTCAGAAAATCAGATGTCCTAGTAAATTTCTTCAAATCTCCCTCTATGTAGGTTGAATGGCTTTTGATGAATCAGGGAACCGCAAGGATCAAAGTTGTGACAATCAAACATGGGATTGTTACCCTGCTTGTAACAGATCCCACAATCCTACTAGTCTTCTGTCAACTTGATGTACCACAAATCTTTTCCCAAATATTTACATGCAGTCATGTTTAGCAGATTCTGGAAGAAGTGGAGAATGGGAGTGGCAGATGTGCTATTTAACCACCTTGGTTAATTTTGTCACAGGCAATGTGATATGGTTGGCGATGATGGGTATCTGCTGTGCTCTTGGGTAGACCCTCCAAAATGCTATCTTTAAAGCTTGGTTTTCATTTGCTTGATATGCTTGGAAATGGAATTCCACACTGACATTAAAGTAAAACATTCATTATCTATTAAGTACCAAATATGTGGCAAATACTAGAGGAACAGGCATAATGTGAACATATGAATAGAGTCCTGTGGAATCTCACAACACACAGGAGGATCCAGACAATGTTTTAGCTGGCTAACCTTTCACAAGTAGCCAATGTGTGCTGAGCAGTGCTTCATACACCTGTAAGGATGACCTCAGAGGATGCTCTGTGTGGGAAGTACTAGTGGTTTCTTCCTTTGACACATGAAGAAACCAAGTCTAAAGAAGTTAGTATGTTTTTCTAAAGTCACACAGATGGTTAAGTGGTGGAACTGGTGTTGAACCTTTGGAAGCTGAAGCTTTTAGAGTTCAATTTGTCCTGGTTGCTATTCCACTTTCTCCCACTTGTTGTAGTAGTAAAAGTTTCCATAAAGATATTCATGGAGCACGATGGGAACAGAGAGGGAGCACAGACATAGCTAAGTCCTTAGGCCTTTCTGGAAAAAAATAAAGCTTCAATTTGAGGTCACTGATTTTTCTTCCAATAATCAAAAAGAAATTCAGTCTTGTCTCCAGTATTGATTATCAAATGCAGTTTAATTAACCATTATTAATTTTTACAGCATTAAGCTTAGCATTAGGAAAATGCTTATTCATTAGAGGAAAGGTGGCCTGGATCCTAGGGAAACTTATTCACTTTGGAAATGATCTTTTCAGATTGTTTTAAATTCAACTATATGGCTGGAGTGATGGCTTAGTACATGAAGCAATTGTCACTCAAGTATGAGAGCCTCAGTTCAGATGCCCAGGAACCACATAAAAAGCTGGACACAGTGCTAGGCGTCTGTAATCTCAGCATGCCTGTGACAAGAAGAGAGGCAGAGAAAAGAGACTCTCCCAGAAGCTCATGGGCCAAGTAGCCTTGTGAATGCAACGAATGCAACAGTGAACAAGAAGAGATCCTGTCTCAAACAAGTTAGAAGATGAAGGTTACCCCAAAGTTGCCTTCTGACATCCACATGTGTGCATGCACTCACACACATACACACACACATAATGCACACCAAAAAGTCATACAAACTCTGAAACTATAATGACAAATTATTAATCATAATGAGAAATTCTAAGTACAGAGCTGTGGAGAAAAGGATAAAAATGACTTCACACATAGTGCTTAACAAAACAACAAAAGGTGTTTCCTTTTAAGGCTCTCTTAATTGTGTTTCAGTTAAAAAAATGAAAGATTGTGACTTGACTTCATTTAAAAAAAAAATAGGGTTGGAGAGATGGCTTAACAGTTAAGGTACTTGCCTGCAAAACATAAGCACCCAGGTTCGACTCCTCAGTAACCATGTAAACCAGACATACTAGGTGATACATGCACATAAGATGGAGTTTGACTGCAGCGACTAGAGGTCCTAGCATGCCAATTCTCCCTCTCTCATAAAAATAAATAAATAAAGGGGGCTGGAGAGATGGCTTAGCAGTTGAGGCACTTTCTTGCTAAGCCTAAGGACACATGTTAGATTCTCCAGGTCCCATGTAAGCCAGATGCACAAGGTGATACAAGCATGCAAAGCTGCACATGCATACAAGGTGACCCTTCCTTCTGGAGTTTGATTACAGTGGTTGAAGGCCCTGGCTGCCAATTCTCTTTCTGTCTCTCTCTCTCTCTCTCTCTCTCTCTCTCTTGCTCTTGCTCTCTCACATAAAAAAAGGACCATGCTTGGGCTTGCTTCAAAAAAATCAAAAAATAAATAAGTAAAGGAACAAGGGTGGGGTAGATGTTTCCTGAAAACACCAACCTTATATATTTTTTTAATTTTTTTGTTCATTTTTATTTATTTATTTGAGAGTGACAGAGAGAAAGAAAGAGGCAGATAGAGGGAGAGAATGAGCACACCAGGGTCTCCAGCCACTGCAAACGAATTCCAGACATGTGCGCTCCCTTGTGCATATGGCTAATGTGAGTCCCGGGGAATCGAGCCTCAAACCGGGGTCCTTAGGCTTCACAGGCAAGCGCTTAACCGCTAAGCCATCTCTCCAGCCCGCATGTCTTTTGTTTTTTGAGGTAGGGTCTCACTCTAGCCCAGGCTGACCTGGAATTCACTATGTACTCTCAGGGTGGCCTTGAACTCACGGTGATCTTCCTACCTCTGCCTCCCGAGTGCTGAGATTAAAGGTGTGCGCAATCACACCCGGCCAACCTGAGATTTTTAATAACAATTTGTTTTTTATGTCCTAGGCCAACCTCTCCTGGTATCTTTCCATTGTTTTCTTTAAGCAGTGCCACTGAACTCAACTCCATCTTCTTCCATTGGTACATTATGCTGTTTAATTTTAAATCAAAGAGGGTCAGAGTAGACAGTAAAACTGGATATGCCCATAGGATACATTGGCAGGAGTCAAGAGGGTAAAAGAGAGCCCAAATTTCATTGCCCACTAACTTCCCCCAGGGTATGCAGGTCAGCTATAAATGCACCCTCTGGAACATGGTGACATTATGGAGAGCATCCTAACTGTATGGAGGGAAGGATGGGGTGGGGGAGGTAGAATAAAAAGTGTAAGTTCTGGGGTCCCGCCTATGTCATAAGTACACATACAAAGCACATTCACATGCTTGTTTTCTGTACCAACATTTTGCATCCACCCTCATTAAAACCTAAGGTAGAGTTGAATAATTCTCAGGTCATTGAATATGTAGCCTGGACTTCTAGACACCAAATAAAAGGAGCCTTTAGCCAAGCATTAGTGAGTTGGAATATATAGACTCATTGCTTCTCCCACTTGCCCTGTGGCCAAGTCCATGCCTGCACAAATCCCAAGAGAAATTTTATTTATTTATTTATTTATTTATTTATTTGCAAACAGTGAGAGATAGAAAGGAGACAAGTGTGTGTGGGGGGGGGATTGGCACGCCAAGGTCTCTAGCCACGGCAAATGAACTCCAGATGCATGTGCCATTCTGTGCATCTGACTTTATGTGGGTACTGGGGAATCAAACCTGGGCCATTAGGCTTTGCAGGCAAATGCCTTAACCACGGAGCAATCTCTCCAAGCCCTAAGAGAGATTTTATTTCCCTACTTTTTGCCAACCTACTTGCCAGACATTGGTTTGCTCTGAAGTATCCTTCCTGACTATCCTTGCCTTGAAACATCTCTAGTAGCTTCCTTATTTTTGTCTAGATTTTGCTTGCTCCAAAGGCCTGCAAGGCATTTACCAAACAAATGTTTTTTATATTATTCTTCTAATAGTTTTATCTGTTTAAAATTTGTATTTAACTCTAGCCTAATCAGAAGACAAACAGTGAGTAAAATTATCCTTTTACATCACTTTAACTCCAAGATTTCATGATCCCATAAGAACTTTTAGTTCAAATATTGGGGCCAACAAAGAAAATTAACTATAAAAGGGAAACAAAATTCACTTTTATTTTATTTTACTGTATGTATTAGGTTTAATACAAACAAGGAGGAAATCCTCAATATCTTACTTGTTAGTTTGTTTGTTAGTTAGTTGGTTCACTAGTTTATTTGTTTTTGTTTTTGTTTGAGACAAGGTCTCACTAAGTTGTTCAGCCTGGTTTTGAAATTATAATCTTCCTGCCTCAACCTCATGAGTATATGGGTTTATCCACATGTGCCACTAGGCCTGGATTCATAAATAATTTAGTAAATTAGAACTAATATTGTAAAAAAAAATCCCTTTCTCTGATAGCCTAAGGATAGACTCTCTGTCTATCACAGAAGATTGGACTTGATTATTTCTTGAGCTCCTTCCTTTCCAAAGATAATTTTATGTGTATCTTAGATCAGCATTTTCCCCAAAATAACTCAGGCACCACTTCAGACTTATTTAAGGTATTAAGATTCCTGGGACCCCCACCTCAGAATATAAATTTTCAGTAAGTATCTTAGGTGATATTTATACACCTTAGTACTTAGCAACAAATTGTGAAGCCACTATGTTAAGGAAAATAACTGAGATTTAAAAAAAAAAAAAAGACAAATTCTACATGTTCTCACAAATTTGTGGAAACTAAAAAAGTTGATCTTATAGAAATACCAAATGGAATAGTGGTCATTAAAGACTGAAAGGTGTACAGGTAGCAAGGATGAAAGACTGTTAACAAGGGACATCAAAATACAGAGAAGGGCTAAAGAGATTTTTTAGTGGTTAAGGCACTTGACGGCAAAGCCAAAGGACCCAGGTTCAATTCCCCAGGACCCATACAAGCCACATGCATTCTTTCTCTCTCAAGTAAATAAATAAACAAAATACAGAGAAGAAGAAATTTCTGGTCTTCTATAACACAGTAAGACAATTGCTAATATAAACAATCAATGGTATATTACAAAATGACTATAAAAATATAAAATTTCCAATGAAAATCAATCTATCTTTGAAGAAATAGAAATGTTTATTACCTTGGTTTGCATATTATGCATTGTATATGTGTATTGAATTACTATAATGTATTCCACAATGATGTACAAATATTGTGTTATAATAATTTTTTGAATGAGAACTTAAGTCTATTTCTGGGACTTGCTAGTGAGATACAAATTAGGTATCTAAGTGGAAATGTAGGCTCTCAGAGACTGGTTCCTCATGTTCACACTAAGACCTCTGAAAAAGAAAAGAGATCTAATAAAATATGCCTTGACTTTTTAGTCAGCTGAAGCATTATGAAAGTTTACGTATAAAAACTCTTCTCAGCATGTTTAAAATCTAAAGGCCCTCAGAGATCATTCTGATCTAATCTTCCCACTGTACAGAAGAAACTAAGGGCAGAAGGCTTGCAGCTTATTCACAGTAGGTCAGCTAGCAAGGTCAACAGAAGGCTTAGAAAAATATTGTATGGGCTCTTTCTACTTTACAAGGTGAATTTCCAACTGTTGGGCCATTTCTAATACATGCTTTTAACAGCTTCCCTTTATTTATCTTAATGACTACTTAAACTTTCTTTCAAAGCCAAAGACAATCAAATACAAAACACAACACTCAATATTACAACTCAACCTTTAAAATAGGGCATCCTTCAGTACTCAGTTGGAGGTTAGCTACAACTATATGGGAGGGTGGGAGGATACATCCATGCATATGCTGATAGAGGCATTTCTAGCAAAGCCACCAATAGTTGAGAATCCTCTGACACTCTGCTGTAATACTCATATTTTCATTCACTTAGCCA